>JBBBDQ010001967.1:1887500-1912500 GCA_037127315.1 Ascarosepion bandense
TCAGGGATGAGGAAAATCTCAATTATGTCCCTTTATTAAATGTCTATCTCTTTCGTCCCTTTATTTTTTGTGTATCTGTCTACTCTATTTCTATCTGGGTATATCTATCTCTATCTCTCTATTTCTCTACCCCCAACCACGATTGCTGTTAGTTTTTTGTATGTTTTTTTCCATGTATTATCGCAGATCCTTTTTTGCTATCACTCACTTCTAAGAAAAAAAAACTGAAACCGTATATGTCGCGAATTTTTCCAACCTACATTTTTTGTACAGGCGCGAAAAGGAATGCAATAACTGACTTTTTTTAAAAGTCCACTTAATAAATAATTCTTGTGGATAAATATTTTGGTCTCTTGCTGACCGTTGTAAATACGTTTTTTCAAATTTTAAAATGAATTATGCTGAATAAATTTCTTTAAAATTAGGCCATTTTCTTATGTTCTCATTTATTTATTACCTGATGACATTGTAAAATTCTAATATGTACATTCTGATGAGTGGAATATACGTTCCTGGCGTAAATATTTCATTACTATGAGCCTTTAGTGAGCGACCACCTGCCGTATGCGACCAGTGGTACAAGGCTTTTTAATGTGGATAATCCGAGCCTTATAGCCCGGGCGAAAATTTTAGTCTCTTTTTTCCCAGACAAGATCTACCCTTTGGTGGAGTCTAGTCTGGGTTACTCTCTGCTCGAGGGCAGAGAGTCAGCATATGTCAGAATTGTGACTGAGCGATGTTAATCGCTAGGCGGCAAAATCAATATTTTGCAGCCTCCCCACTGAGACAAAATGTGGCACCATGCCTTTTTAATGTGGGTAATGCGAGCCATATAGCTCGGGCAAAAAATGATGTCTACTTTTCCCAGACGAGACTCTAATCTTCGGCGGAGCCTCGCCTGGGTTCCTAGAAGCCTCTCTACAAAATGTAGCACAAGGCCTTTTTACTGTGGGTAATCCTAGTCATATAGCTCGGGCAAAACTTAACTAATTTTCCCTAGACGAGACTTTACCTTCGGCAGAGAGTCAGACAATGTCAGTATTGCGTCTGAGCAAATTTAATCGCTAGGTGGCAATGCGACCTCCCTTACATTAGTGTCCACCGTATTGGAACATACCCATTAATATTCACAGGTACGTATGTAACACACACACACACACACACACACACACACACACACACACACACACACACACACACACACACATATATATATATATATATATATATATAGTCATCTGCAGACAGATTTGTTTCGCAGTATCACAGCTCATCAGTACGGTTAGACTCCGATTGCTTTTTACCCAGGATTGAAACTCGACCGAATTGGCGTCAGTCGGTGATTCTACCCCTAGGATATGGGCGTTCGCTAGAAGAAAGCAGACTTTTTAACGTATACATTATCATTATACACGCCCAATAGCCGGAGTGCTCTAATTCATTACGCAATGAGCGATGCGTACATGCCAGAGTAGCTACTGTTTTTCAAAGTCTACCATTCTTCCAGAGTGCTCAATCAGGGTGTGAGAGCGTATATATATATATATATATATATATATATATATATATATAGATAGATAGATAGATAGATAGATAGAAAACCTAAAGAGCCAAGAAACCTACCTAGGTTTCACCTAACCGGATCTTCAGGCAAGCCTTCCATGAAGATCCAGTTAGGTGAAACCTAGGTAGGTTTGTTGGCTCTTTAGGTTATCTATTTTGTCTGCTCTGCTTACGTATTGAGCGCTTTTTTGTTTTAGATTACTCGTCTCGGGATTTTTTCTTTGGGCTACGTACTTTGATTGGTGTTCACGAAACGATGCTAGGGACGAGTTTACATTTATATATATATATATATATATATATATATATATAATTTTATTTTATTTTTGTAAATCATATTGGTAATGGTAAAATTAGCTATTCTTTCATAAGGTTCTTACAATAGTGCAGAAAATCGACAATATATATATATATATATAATATATATATATATAAAAGGCAAGATGTTTGTGTGTGTCTGTTTATCTGTCTGTATGTCCTTTATACAAATTCACAATTTTTATCCGATTCTCACCAAACTTCACACAAATATTCTTTAAGCTGAGTCTGAGCTCCAGGACCATGGATTAGTTTTAAAGCTTTCATTACACCCGAGCAACGCCGGGCTAAACTGCTAGTTTACACATAAATATAAAATGCACTTGCGAATGGTCACATACCCGCACGCACACACGCGCACACACACAATTATATATACGTACGTGTGTGTGTGTGTGTGTGTGTGTGTGTGTGTGTGTGTAAAAGAAAATAATGTATTTAAAAAGAGAAACTTTACATTGGAAAAGTTGAAAAGCCGACACTGTTGCTTGGATCTTGCCTTGTCGTAAGCGACAGCTGTACAAAAGCCTACCTGTCTGTGATTGCAATTAAAATGTCGTACGCCAGGGGTCATGGCAGACAGTACAACGACAAGGACAGGTCGCCAACCCTTTCATCTACCAACAGTGTCCCAACAGCCGGCACTATCCCGCCGCTCACCCAAATTAGTTTCACCCTTAATACATCTTACCCACTTCATATCGGTGTTCTTTGCGGTAGTAAAAAAATGAACTCGGCTTTCTTAGTCAACCCCAGATGGGTACAACTTCATTTTCTCAGGTACTGTTCTGATAATACGACAACAACAACAACAACAACAACAACAATAATAGTTGTAAGTCTCTGGGTTCAAGCTTAAAACATTCCGTACTATATATATATATATATATATATATATATATATATATATATATATATGTATTTTTTAAAGCAGAATTCACTTCAAAATTTTATACTAAAACTAGCAGTATAGTCCGGCGTTGCTCGGGTGTAATGAAAGCTTTAAAACTAATCCATGATCCTGGAACTCAGACTCAGCTTAAAGAATATTTGTGTGAAGTTTGGTGAGAATCGGATAAAAATTGTGGATTTGTATAAGGGACATACAGACAGATAAACAGAAACACACATAAACATCTTGCCTTATATATATATATATATATATATATATATATATATATATATATATATATATATTATCGATTTTCTGCACTATTGTAAGAACTGCAACCTTGAAACTTGTGAATATCGTTTCTTATGTCTTTGTCTATGAGTGTATCAAATTTGATTAAAATCGGATCACTCCTTCTGTAACCCGATTTTTTCGATTATCGATTTTCGATATTTATCAGGGGGTACCTCGACACAAAACCTAGCTAAGAACACTCGCAGACGCTTATAGTACAACTGTGTAAATTTTCAAGAAAATCGGTTCAGCCGTTTCGGAGTCTATAGGTAATGGACACACACACACACACACGCGTAAACACACACACACACACACACACACACGCACATACACACACACAGAGACAAAGTTCCATTTATAAATAAGTTTAGATTATCCCGATTTTCTTTACTGTTGTTCATCCAGTCTTCTTCTTTTATGTGCCCTGTCCTTTCAGGACGTAGGCGATCATGGCCTTCCACGTCTCCTTATGCCTGGTGGCTCTTAGCACGCTTTCTCTTGTTACCCCTCCCAAACCACGCTCTGCCATCCACTAGCTCAAGCCCATAAATCTAGAATATAAATGTATAGAAACGTATGGCCAGAAAATGAGAGATCAGCTTATATATTGCTTATAACATAGAATTGATCTCCCATTTTATATCCACATTATAATTTCTTATAAACAGTTGGCATATATATTCTTCCTCTATGTGCCTTATCCTTTCAGGATGTCGGCGATCAGGGCCTTTCACGTCTCCCTATCCCTGGTGGCTCTTAGGACGCTTTCTCCTGGTGCATCATGCAACCCTCGTTCCGTCATTCACCTGATCGGGTCCTTCAAATATGTTATCCTCTGCTTTCCCTCTATCTGGCCTGTCAGTATCAGGTTCTCCAAGCTCTCCTTCCTCATTGCATGTCCCAGGAACTTTAGTTGTCTCTTCCTGATGCTCAATATTAATTTCCTTTTACTAAAATTATCCTGATTTTCTTTACTGTTGTTCATCCAGTACAAGGCCCAAAGAGCCACTCAGATAGAGGATAAAATTAGCGAATGAGATTGTTAAGCGTAGATAACGGTTAACTCTATAGTCATCGATATTACTATTATTTTATTACTAGTCTTATATTTTTTTATCCTTCGATCGTTTGTTTAATGGCATATCAACTCCTTATGGGTCATTTAATGCTGAAATTTGTACGTCGTGGTGCAGTGGATATCGACTCGGAACGGCAAATCGGGGATCCGAGGTTGAATTCCAGTTGAATTCCTTGCATTCACTTACGCACAAATACCCTTGGGAAAGTTAATTAATCCGTCTCTTTCCTCCACTTATGGGTTACATAATAGGACAGATGGGGTTCTATAGCCTTGGCTGGCAACCAGTCTACCGCAGAAAGCAATGGCAACTTACCACGGGATAATATTCTGCCCAATCAGTTCTGACACTTTCGAGACATGATCACGAAAAGCGTGTATCACGTATGGCACCTAACTGACTGAATGCCGAAATTAATTTTCTTTGGAGCTTGGGTATTTGTTGAAATTTTGCAGATCAAAGTTGACTGGAAAGGAAGAAACCGAAAGCGAGTTCCATAAATAAGAAATCCGATAGAAGAAACTGTTAGCATAGAACTCACGGTTACATCTAACTATTTCAGGTATAAAATGATGAGACCTTACTGCCAATCCAGTAGTGCGCTTAAATTCATAAACTCTAGTACCACAGAGGGAAGTTTTTCAGAACAATTACCAAGGAAGTATGAATGAAAAAAGACACAAGAACGCCATATTTCGGCGCTGGGAAAGAGACTGAAACCGAAATACTAGCTCAGGTCGAATAATATTGCAGATTTTTATAAATACGTAGCAGAAGCACGAGACGACATGTGGCATGGACGAATAAACTCGCCAACTTCGTGTCATTTTTACTCTGAATCAGAGCATTACGAATTACTACGATGAATTCACGAGGCCATATATGCAAAAATTGAAAATCTGAAATCTTAAACTTATTATATACATATATATTTATTTATATATAAGTATATATATTATCTTTTAATTATGTTATTATGTTATTATATATATACATACATATTATCTGTTAATTATATTATATATAAATATATATATATATATATATATATATATATATATATATATATCCGAGTGAATACAGAACGAAGAAAGAATTCTTATAACATCCAAAACATTAATTTAAAACAGTGCTCGATATATCTAAACTTATTTATAAATGGAACTTTGTCTCTGTGTGTGTGTATGTGTGTGCATCCGTTACCTATAAACTCCGAAACGGCTGAACCGATTTTCTTGAAAATGTACACAGTTGTATTATAAGCGTCTGCGAGTATTCTTAGCTAGGTTTTGTGTCCAGGTACCCTTAATAAATATTGAAAATCGATAATCGAAAAAATCGGGTTATAGAAGGAGTGGTCCGATTTTAATCAAATTTGATACACTCATAGACAAAGACATAAGAAACGATATTCAGAAGTTTCAATGTTGCAGTTCTTACAATTGTGCAGAAAATCGATATATATAAAAGGCAAGATGTTTGTGTGTGTGTGTCTGTTTATCTGTCTGTATGTCCTTTATACAAATACACAATTTTTATCCAATTCTCACCAAAATTCACACAAATAATCTTTAGGCTGAGTCTGAGCTCCAGGATCATGGATTAGTTTTAAAGCTTTCATTACACCCGAGCCACGGCTATTCTGCTAGTAATATATAGAGCAGTGAATATGTATTATAAATTATATTTTAGAAAATGTACATAATCATTCTATATATATCCGCTACAAAGGTACGATTGTTTCGACATTGAAACTTCAATGTCTCATCAGGCGGTGTGTAAAGTAATGGAAATCCTCTTTCCTTACATTTATTTAGTTTTGTTAGAGGTGTTGGTGGGGGTTAGTGATAGGGGAATAAGTCTCTGGTTGTTGGAATTTTTGGAGAGGGTGTTTTTTAAGTGGTTGATTAATGAGATTCTTTGATTTTTAGACAGTTGTAAGTTTTTATTATCTAGTGACTAGACTATAACCTTATGGATTTCTTAGAAGAGCCGGTAGTGGTTGGCGCGGATATATTTAATTTAGGCAGAGTCTTTATAATTAATGTAAGTTTGTATATTTAATCTTAACTTTGAATTTAGGGAATATATTTTTTTCTATTTTACTTTTTAATTTTTAATTATTAATTATATCATAGTTTGGAAACCGTTTTTACAATTAAATTTTAAATTTTAAATTTCTATTCTTATATCTAGTCAATTGTGTATGTGGTGGGGGTTTGTAATTAGGTAAGAGTTGAAGTTTTGTGTGTATTAAGGACAGTATATATAATTAATCTAATTATGGTTATTAACCTTACTTTATAATTTAGTAAATCGATTACTTCTATAAAATTCTAAATTTTATTTAGAGAAAAATTTCTAATTTAATTATGAATATTAAACCTTACCTTAGAATTTAGTAATTCGATATTTCTATAGAATTTTGTTTTTTAGCATGATTGTAATGTTAGTTCTCTAATGTGCTTGCAGTTTACTGTGGTTTCATTCCTCTGGTTTAAAAGCTTGTTACTGTTCATATATTTAAGGATCTCAATTTTTTCTTGAAGGCAGAGGAAACATGGTTCCTTTATAGATTTAGCTGTTCTTCCTTGTTTAAGGATTTTCCATTTATCTTTAGGCGTTTTATTTTCGTCTTTTAACTTCCAAAAGTATTTGGAGAGAGATGTCATGTTTTGTTTTTCTTTGTTATTGAAGGATGAGACGTGATTGTAAAATGGCTTTTTAAATACATTCATGGTATTTCCGATATACATTTTTTCATCCTTAGGATTCTCCATGGATGAAAAAAAACACATATATATCAGGGATTTCGTTAGACATTTCTTGGTCATGGGGCATTGGTTAGGGTTTCTACGGTTGTTATTATGGGTCGGACTGGTATTAGTGTTGGAATTATTTTTGTTGTGTGCTTTTAATATTTTGTTGTTATGTACTTTAATTATTTTTTCTAGATTGTTGGAGCGGCTATAGCTTAGTCTAATTGTATTTTTATTGAATATTTTATTTAGAGGGTTATTTTGGGGGAAATGCTTATCTATCAGTTGAAGAAATTTATGTCCCAGCTTGAAGTTAATTGATTGATTAAAAGGAGGGTTATACCATATGATTTTCTGGTTTCTATTTTTTAAGACTTTATGGATTAATTTTCTAGTTCTATCAACCTTACCTCCAGTAGATTTATTTATTTATTACTTATTTAATTATATATATATATATATATATATATAAATCACGCTTGTGGAATTAAATTTACAACCCCCCTCACATTTTAATGTTTTTCATTAAAGTTTATTTTTAAACGAATTCCACTTTCTCCCAGTACTGTGAGTAATTCCCCCTTTTGATATTGTCTTCGTTCTAGCCATATTCATAATTTTGCCAACGAAGCCCTTGAAAAGCGTTGGCCGAAAGGTTCCTCGGGTTTGGGATAAGTATGACGTCTTTTCTTTTTAGAGCAATATATATATATATATATATATATATATATATATATATATATATAATTAAGTAAGTAATTCATCGAGTTATTATTAAACCTCAACGGAAAAAAAAAACACTGGACGGCCGTTTTGTCTTATATTTGGGACGCATCCACTACCAGGAATTGAAACCCAGACAGCTACGTTAGTAAGCAAACGTCATACCAACTGTACCCGGTGACGAAGAGGTCACGAATTAAACACGATATAGCGCCGCTCATTCACATATTCCGTGGTGAAACTCTGCTGAGCTTCTTTTTCCCATAGGACTGTGCCTCTGTTGAGGTCTAATAAAAAACCGATTACTTAATTATTTCAAATCCTTCTACAATTTCTCGTATATCTTTGCTTGAACCGGCTTATAATACTTCAGTGTGAGTGGCTTGGTGATAGTAGTTGTGGCTCTGGGAGGCACAGTCCTATTGGTAAAAGGAGTTCAGCAGAGTTCGACCACATGAGTGGAGTTATATCGAGTTTAATTCGTTACCTCTTCATCACCGGGGCCCATGGTACAGTTGGTATGACGTTTGAATAATAACGTAGCTGTCTGGTTTTCAATTTCTGGTAGTGGATGCACAGTACTGATGAGTCCCAAATATAGAACTTAGTGCTTTCTGCATTCTGTTGAGGTCGAATAAAAAACTCGATGAATTACTTAATTATTTCAAATTCTCCTACAATTTCTCCTCTCTCTCTCTCTCTCTCTCTCTCTCTATATATATATATATATATATACACTTCTTCTTCTATGTGCCCTGTCCCTTCAGGACGTAGGCGATCATGGCTCTCCACGTCTCCCTATCCCTTGTGGCTAGTAGTATGTTTGCTCCTGTTGCTCCTGACAACCCCCGTTCCGTCATCCACCTGACCAGACCCTGCAAATATGTTATCCGCTGCCTTCCTCTGTCTCTCCTTCCTTCTATCTGACCAGTCAGTATCAGGTTCTCCAGGCTCTCTTTCCTCATTGCATGTCCCAGGAGCTTCAGTTGTCTCTTCCTGATGCTCAGCATCAGTTTCCTTTTTGTTGCCATTCTTTCTAACACCTCGTCGTTGCTTGTATGCTCAGTCCACGATATCCGTAGCATCCTTCTGTAGACCGGCCATAATTATTAGGCCGTCCCAGTTTTTTAAAATAAATGATGTATTTAATACTGTTCTTAGTATTTATCGCCAAGTAGATAATTCTAAATGAAAATAGAATGGTTGTTATTATTACTTTGCAAAGTTTTACAAGGCAGCCAGGAAGCCTTTGCTTTGGCCAGCCAATAATAAGAAGAGACTAGCATAGGGAAGAGAGCACAAAAACTGGACACCAGAACAGTTCATTTGATGCGCATGTTATTGTGCAGTATTAACAAAAAAAAAACAAAAAAAAAATTCTATTTTCATTTAGAATTATCCACTTGGCAATAAATACTAAAAATAGTATGAAATACAAAAAAATGGGGTGGCCAAATAATTATAGCCGGTAGTATATATATATATATATATATATATAACTCGTTTAACAACATCTGCCTTTTATGCCTGAATAAAAAGCTGCACATTCTAAGCCCAACAATGGTGAACTATTGAACCATAGGGATGAATTAACAGTTTTATGTAAACATCGAAAATATTTTTCGTTAAAATTTAACTAATAAAAAGGTATCAGTCATAACTCGTGCTCTAATATAAAAATCAACTTACAGTTAAAAATTATTTACCTATTTGAAGCATTATGTGGCCCCACTAGATACATTACTCAGATAAAATAATCCTCTCCAAAGGTTAATTAATATCTATGTTTCATTCACAAAATAAAAAAAATGAATCTTATATTAATAAACTAAAATAAACCCAAAGAATACTAAAAAGTCACTCTATTTCATCCACTCATAGATAGTAGTCAAATAAAAAGTGTCTACCCATTTAAAAATTCTAAGGTCCTACCATGCAAATTCAGTCAGCTAAGTGCCATACGTGATGCACGCTTGGGCGATCATGTCTCGAAAAAGACATGACTGACTTGGCAGAAGATTATCCCGCAGTTGGTTGCCATTGCTTTCAGCGGTAGACTGGTTGCCGACCAAGGCTATAGAACCAAATCTGTCCTGCCATTTAACTCATAGCTGTAGAGAGAAGAGATAGATTACATTAAGTATAATTAGTGGTGGATCAGTTTATTACTTTATAACAATAGAAAACCGATCCCCCACTTTATGCCCAGTAGAAGTTTTAATTATGTTTCCAAGTATTACATTCTGTCAGTCAGTTAAGTGCCATACGTGATACACGCTTGGGCGATCATGTCTCGAAAGAGACATGACTGACTGGGCAGAAGATTATCCCGTAGTAGGTTGCCATTGCTTTCTGCGGTAGACTGGTTGCCGACCAAGGCTATAGAACCCCATCTGTCCTGTTATTTAACCCATAACTGTAAGAAAGAAACGGATTAATACTTTTTCCAAGGGTATTTGTGCGTAAGTGAATGCAAGGAATTCCACTAGAATTCGAACTCGGCTCCCCGATTTCTCGTTCCGAGCCGATGTCCACTGCACCACAACGCACATCCAGATTACCCAGACAAAACTAAAAAATGACTTGTCCTGAACTAAGATAACTCGCGCCCCCTCTCCTAACCCAAATCTGTATCTCTATGGTTACAAACTGCCGACGGACCCGCTTAGACATACTAAATTTCAATCACCCACATCACCTACATATCATATTCCCAAAAATAAATCGTTTCCACCATTTATTTTCAGTTCCACAAATCACCCAAGGATGAGCGAATGTCCCCCGAAACATGAGAATTTTTGTTTAATGATACTATGTTTTTATAAACCATTGTAACAACTATTACAATCTAAAGCTCTACTCTGTATCGGGCACTCTTTATAAAAGTAAATGCTTGAACAGTAGGTTTAAAATCTACGTGTTCTGTCACTTTCTTACAATATATATATATATATATATATATATATATATATATATATATATATATATCGTGTGTGTAGTGATAATGTACACGCTAGAAAGTCTGCCTCCTTCTACCGAGCGTCCAGAGCTCAGAGGTAGAATCGACGACTGACTCCAATTCGGTCAGCAATCGGATGTCTAACCGTACTGATGAGCTGTGATACAGCGAAACAGATCTGTGTGCGGATAACTATATATATATATATATATATATATATATACTCTAAACTGGTTTTATTTATGGATTCTATCATATTTAAATTGCTATTTTTATCCTTCTTATATTATTTATTTAGTTCATCCATTATTAATGAATTATAATCATTTGCTGATAGTTTATAAAGGTTGCCGCTTTTCCTAAACTTTAGCAATGAAATGACAGTGTTCTGTAGACACTATTTAACGTTCAGACTAGATAATAATTAAAATTTAGGAAAAAAAATTATTATAAACATTAATATACATGACAAAAATTGATGAAATAACGAATCTAAAATAACGTCGCGCTATACATATATAAAAATAAAGCTTTATCCAAACACAAAATAGATTTTAAAAAGAGTAAAAAAGAAAAAAAAATCTCAAAAGGTAATGTTGGTGTGAATGAAAATAAAAATAGATTGTTATATAAAAAAGAAGAAATAGCGCAAAACCTTTTAGCAAGGACACGTTAAAAACAAATACGACCCTGTAATTTGAGAACCTAAACAAAAGCAATTTTCCTTTCATACACGGTCTGCTATATATGATATCAGTTTCCAAATGAAAGATTTTTTATGTTTTACCAATTTTACTTTTAGGGGCAGGTTGGTCTCTCGTTTGTCTTCCTTGTCACAGATTTCCTCGTTTATCTTGGTTGTCTAGCAACAAATTAACCTCCTGAGTCGAACGCCAAATCAGATCATAACAATAATACCGCATCTAAAAATACTCCGAATTTTTCAAATATCGGAATTTAGAACAGAGTTAAGTACAAAAAATATAACAAATAAAGAGGCTCAAATACAGAAATGAAAAAAAAAAAAAAAGAAAATTAAAATAAATAATTAAAAATAAGTAAATAATATAAAAAATAATCTAAACTTATTTATAAATGGAACTTTGTCTCTGTGTGTGCATGTATGTGTGTGTGTGTGTGTGTGTGTCCGTTACCTATAGACTCTGAAACGGCTGAACCGATTTTCTTGAAAATTTACACAGTTGTACTATAAGCGTCTGCGAGTGTTCTTAGCTAGGTTTTGTGTCGAGGTACCCCCGATAAATATCGAAAATCGATAATCGAAAATGTCGGGTTATAGAAGGAGTGGTCCGATTTTAATCAAATTTGATACACTCAGAGACAAAGACATAAGAAACGATATTCAGAGGTTGCAGTTCTTACAATAGTGCAGAAAATTTGATATCGGTACCAGGAAATAAAAATTTGACTTACGTCCATTCATTTTTTTTCCATCTACGGTTTCGCTTTAACTGGAAACAACTATTGCTTTCGTGCTAACGTCCAAAGAGTCTTAGCTCCAGGATCATGGATTAATTTTAAAGCTTTCGTTTCACCCGAGAAACGCCGGGCTATACTGCTAGTTAAAAATAAGCAAGCCCAAGGTCAGAAGTATGATTAACTAAAAATACAAGCGCGAAGCAATAAACTGGGAAATACCGTTTCTCCGTATGTTTTATTTCTTATAAGCTTCCAGTGACCTATATAGATAGCTCACACAAAGAGTGGTAGGATATCGTCCAACGATGACAGCAACAGTGCAGCTCTATGTGAACAGGTTAAACACACACACACACACACACACACACACACACACACACACACACACACACACAAAAATGTATCTCAGATTTTCTTTTCAGGGTGCGATGGATGAATTGTCGTCTAAATTATGCAAAATTGAAAATATAACTGACATCACATTTTCACGTATTTACCAAAATTACACAACATTATCTTAAAATACTAAAGAATAAATTTATTCAATAAAATCGCAATTGGCGTCAACCACGTCATCCAAATGATTTCAGTATCTCTTCTGGACAGCCTCCTTGTTTCAGTAGGTGAATACTACCATAATCACTACCTTCAGTACACACACACACACACACACACACACACACACACACACACACACACACATATATATATATAGTGATGATCCACGTATACTGTCTTAATATGTGTAGGAAAGAATATTAAAACGTTTTGAGTTTAAAAATGTGTTTTTTTTTACAGTATTTGTTTATTTCTATTATTATATTTTATATTTCAGACAGTCCTCGGTCCTTCATCAGAAACATTCAAATTTTAAAATCATTTGTTTCTGATGAAGGACCGAGGACGGTCTGAAATATAAAATATAATAATAGAAATAAACAAATACTGTCAAAAAAATACATTTTTAAACTCACAACGTTTTAATATTCTTTCCTACTATATATATATATATATATATATATATATATATATTGATAGATAGATAGATATAGTGTGTATGTGTGTGTGTGTGTGTGTGTATGTGTGTGTATCAGTGTGTTTCTTTACTCTGTGTGTGTGTGTGTGTGTGTGCAAAAGTAGATAGCTAGTCATCTGAATAATTGCCTAACTGTGCCGAGGTAGGAAAACAAGCGAAATATTTATCGAGCTGAGATAGATAGATAGATAGATAGATAGATAGATAGATAGATAGATAGATAGATAGATATGAACAGACTGAGATAGATAGATAGATAGATAGATAGATAGATAGATAGATATGAACAGGCTAGATAGATAGATAGATAGATAGATAGATAGATAGATAGATAGATAGATAGATATGAAGTGACTAATAATATATAGACTTGTAGCTAGCTACATACTGCTGCAGTTATATAGATATATTGATAGATAGATATGAAGATATTGATATATAGATAGATATATAAATAGGAAGATATATAGAAAGAAATTAACAGATATAAAAAAAAACTTATGTAGAGTCAGAGAGATGAATACGAAGATAGATAGATAGATAGATAGATAGATAAATAGATAGAAACAAATTAAAATAGATAGAAACAAATTAAAATATATAGATAGATTGATAGATAAATAGATAGATAGAAACAAATTAAAATAGATAGACTGATAGATAAATAGATAGAAACAAATTAAAATAGATAGATAGATAGATAGATAGATAGATAGATAGATAGATAGAAACAAATTAAATAGATAGACAGATATGATCAAGCTGACTGATAGATTTAAACAGAGTTAGCTAGCTAGCTAGATAGATATTTGTACATAGATAGGTATGAATAAACGATGCTAGATGTGTATGTGTGTGAAAGAGGAACAACAACTTTTTTATCATTCAAGTGGTTCATCAACTTTCCGATTATAAAGTGAGTCTCTATTTTGGATGGTTCCCTGTACACACACCCACGCACTCGCAAACTCACTCATAACGTATTTCCTGCACCAAAAATGTCATAAGAACATTTGAATCTGTCAAAGATAAAATCTTTATTGCACCCTGTCAATTCACCCGACTCCACTTCTACAGATTAATGTTTTATTAAATATTGAAGCAGTTTTTCTACTAAACAAGTGTTTGTAGCAGATATGAAACTGCCATAAAGATTTTAATGGAGAATATTTTATTCAAGGCATTGACGAATCCCTACGTAATTCGATTAAATAACCAGAGGTCAAATTGGGATTAATTTACGTTAGTATATAATTCTAGGTCAGGTTTAAATTAGACCAGTAAACAGGAAGACGAAAATTTAACATGTAGAGCATTTAGATATTTAGCTAGGGAAAATTTTCCCTACCGCCAAGTACTTTTCAAAGTACTTACAGACACTTCTCTGACCCTTATATATATATTCTAAACATACTTTTAAATATAACAAACAATGAATGTCTATTATGGTTAATCATGAGCCGTTCTATACATCGTGTTTTGGCTTTAATTTCAGGTGTAAATAAAGACAAAAATTCTCCAACATTTGGATAATTTTTATTAAGTTGGTTCTAAGCTTTCGGCTCACATGAGTTTGCTATTTGCTAACTGTTCTCGTTGATTAGCTAAGTTTTATGTCAACACAAGATAAAATCGTCACTGATGGTAGATGTTTTTATGTTAATGTCCCTGTAACCTCTCTGAAGATGGCTCATGTGAACCGAAAGCTTAGAACCAACTTTATAAAAAATTATCTAAATGTTAAAGAATTTTTGTCTTTATTTTCATCTGAAATTAAAGCCAAAGTACGATGTTTAGAACGGCTCATGATTAAACATAAAAGACATTCATTGTACCTTATATTTAACAGTATATGCTTAGAAAATTATCTGCTGCCTCGATATAATATATATATATATATGTGTGTGTGTGTCTTTATATATATATATATATATATATTTGTATGTGTGTGTATGAGTAAGAGAGTGTAAGAAAGAGTGTGTTTGTGCATGTCTCTAAAGAGTGTGTGTACATACATATGTATGTATATATATATATGTATGTATGTATAAATATATTATAATTATGTACACACCCACTCTCACACACAAACACAATTAGAAAAAATTCCAATATATATATATATATATACTTGTGTGTGTGTGCGTGTGCGTGTGTGTGTGTGTGTTTGTCTGTGTGTGTGTGTGTGTGTGTGTGTGTGTGTGTGTGTGTGTGTGTGTGTGTGTGTGTGTGTGTGTGTTTGTTTGGATGCTATCATTAATAATAATAGAAACCAAATTGTGAGAAATAGCAACTATGAACACGGTCATAACGTGATGACAGTGCTCGAAAAGAAAAAAATCTCTGCCCCCATAGATACTTATACATAAAAATATAGATATTATATATCTATATATTATAGATACTTATACATAAAAATCTACATATTCAGTTAAAAGTAGTTAGTCAGTTTAGTATCATGCGTGAAACACACTTGGGCGATCATGTCTCTCTCGAGACATGACAGACTGGGCAGAAGATTATCCCGAAGTAGGTTGCCATTGCTTTCTGCGGTAGACTGGGTGCCAGCCAAGGCTATAGAACCCAGTTAACCCATAACTGGAAGGAAGAGACGGATTAATACCTTCCCAAGGGTATTTGCGCGATTTCTCGTTCCGAGCCGATATCCAATGCACCACGACACACATCTTAAAGGTTGTAGTTCTGGTAAAAGGTATTTTGGCAAACAGGTTTTTTTTTTGTTTGATATCAGAGCGAATATAGAGCGTTGATAGTTTTAGTGCAAAGAATTTGTGAAGTCCCGTATGTGTGACCAAAAAACGGGATTGAACAGCCAAAAAACAAGCCACAATGAGTGAAGCTATCATAACGGTGTCCTCACAAAACATCGAAGTCGACATGAACCCGTTCAGTTGAAGTTACATGTTCATTGCGCTAAAACTATATATATATATATATATATATATATATATATATATATCACATCACAGATTCTGCATTGGATTTTGTGAAGGACCCCTCTAGTTGGATATATATATATATATATATATCCAACTAGGGGTCCTTGACAAAATCCAATGCAGAATCTGTGATGTGATAGATTCCGACTTGGCAACTCGGATACAGTCACTTTCTCACCGGCGCAATGTCGCTTCCCTGTGTCTCTTCTACAAATACTTTCACGGCTTCTGCTCCGATGAACTTAGCTCACTGGACCCCCTATATATGAATTTACTCGAGCCACAAGATTAGCAGCTAGGTCCCACCCTTTTACTGTGAAACCAATAAAATGTAAACGCAAATTCTACTCCAACAGCTTCTTTTCTCGCACTTTAGGCTGGTGGAATTCTTTTCCGTTTACTTGCTTCCCCGACAGCTACAATCTTCAAGAATTTAAATGTAAAGTCAATCGTCATTTCCTATCTCACTAATCTGCATTCCCTCTCTCATGCTCCTTTCTCCGTCCACTCCACTCTCGTCTGTATTCTCATCCTTCTTTTACCCTCTGTAACCTGTCACTCTTTCGATATGATTATAAAAAAAATTCTATACTATTATAATGTGGATATGAAGTGGGGGATCAATTGTACATTACAATCAATGTATAAACTGATCACTCACTTTATGGCCACAGTCATCCTTCTCTTACCCACTTCTTAACACCCCCGATAACCTGTCACTCTTTCTCAAAAACAAAAACAAAAAAAACCCTGCACAACAGTGGCGGTAAAATGCCTTGCTCGGGGCGACACAATTATAGTATATATATATAAATATATATATATATATATATATATATATATATATATATATATAGTCTCGCTTTTATGCATTGAAAATGAAAGACAAGTTATTATCATTAGACTTTTATATATGTGTATATATATATATTTTTTTTTAATCATATCACCCCAAGCAAGGCAGTCCACTGCCACTATAGCGCAGGGGGTTACATAGAGCGATTGGGTATAGGAAATGTCAGAAGAAGGGTGATAGACGAGT
The DNA here is from genome assembly GCA_037127315.1 of Ascarosepion bandense. Lineage (NCBI taxonomy): Eukaryota > Metazoa > Mollusca > Cephalopoda > Sepiida > Sepiidae > Ascarosepion > Ascarosepion bandense. The sequence continues at coordinate 1,904,569 of JBBBDQ010001967.1, forward strand.
TAGGAGGTACGTAGGGAGACTTTTGGAGGGAATGGGAGCAGGTTAGTGTGTTAGGAGGTGTCTATTGACCTTACATTTAAACTCCTGGAGGTTGTAGCCGTCGGGGACTTGTAGCTAAATAGGTGTAAAGAATATGTATATAGAGTCATGTGTATGTTAAGTTCCGAACATGGTAAGCACATTGTTACCGTGTTCATAATTGATCTTATTAGTGCAATATTTTTCTTTTTCTATTGGTAATGCCTCCATGATTTATAATTTTCTTTTGCATAATAATTTGAGTTCTGAAATAAAAAAAATCGTTCGAAGACATGAAAAATTATATAAAACATTTAATGATAATGATAATATATTATCTTTCTTTTTCAATAAAAACTTCACACACACACACACACACACACACACACACACACACACACACACACACACACACACACACACACACACATATATATATGTATATATACTCTCATCTAAATTAAGTCCAGCCATTCTGAAAGAAAGCAGAAAGAAGTCTCTCAGATGACTATATATATATATATATATATATATATATATTATAAATTATACTTTAGAACATGTACATAATTTCTCTATATATAATCGCTACGAAGGCGCGTTCGTTTCATTGGATTTTTGCAAATCACTAACAGTAGTTATATATTAGTTACCAATGTAGTATATAAGTTCATATGCCCATTTAGAGAATGTATCTCTAACAACCTCAATAATATCTACATTGGCCACACTACAAATTCGCTCTCACGGCGTCTGACGTTGCACTTAAATGAAAATTCAAATATATTCCGTCATTTAAAACAACACGGTTATCAACGCACACTTCTGAGAAAAACGCTTGTTGATAACACGTACATAATTAAACAAGAAAATAATAAGCAGAAACTAAAAATTCTCGAAGCACTCTACATTAAACAATTTAAACCTGGTTTGAATACAATCAATTTTGATATTTCCAATAACGTACTCAAATGCCTGTAAATCAGATCAGGGACCACAACGCCACTATTTTGTCACTGTTTTCGGCCATCCGCCACGGTAGGGATGGACTTATATTTTCAATTTAATTCTCTTTATTGTTTATAGCTTAAATGTTCGATGTTTACTGCGTGTTAATATTTACTCTTTGATAATGGCTTATGTGAGCCGAAAGCTTAGACCCGATAAAAAAAATCAACAATTACTGTGATTTTTTGTTGTCTTTCAACAATATTACTATGAAGTATATCAGACGGTATGAACGGATCCTACACAAAATTAATAGAGAGAACTTGTCTCTTTTATTCAATGAAACTTGCATTAATGAAAAAATGCTGCCAAAATACACACAATTTATATATATATATATATATATATATATATATATATATATATATATATATATATATATATAAATTGCAACCGGTGGTATGTCTCTAAATTCACAAGTGATGAGGTTTATTTCAAGTTGAAGAGGTTTTTAAATAAACCTCATCTCTTGATAAGACACAAGTAGTGCTGAAACAAAATAGCTACTTTTGTTGTCATATTATAACATATTTATGTTATAATTTCTAAATAGATATTATTAGCTCTACTTTGTATTGAGCACTTTTTTAAGAATAGTGTTTCTTTGGATACGGAATATTATTCCATCCATATGTACCCTATACTTGGTTATATATATATATATATATATATATATATATATATATATATAAAATGAATTGTTTGAACATTATTTTTGATCGATACTCGTATTTAAGTAGATATTCTGTTTTTAATGAAACAGTATTATATATTTATTTCTAACGGCCTGATTATTTTCGATAAATTTTTATTACGAAAATGTGTGTCATTCGGCATTGTCGTAAATAATCAGGCCGTTAGAAATAAATATATAATACTGTTTCATTAAAAACAGAATATCTACTTAAATACGAGTATCGATAAAAATAATGTTCAAACAATTTATTTCAAATTGTCGGTTGCTTATAACCAAGTTTCGTTAAAATTCGTTGATTTCCGTAACATATATATATATGTATATATATATATATATATATATATATATATAGCTGCACACTTTTTATTCTTTATAAGGTGCTCGCAAATGGCGGAACCGTAAGTATTTTGAACGAGTCCCTTTCGAGGCAAGGTGTGGTTTCTTTTTTTAGTTGGGACAAGTTCACAGAGCATTAATGCTTTGTTCTGAGTTTTCCTGGATGATGAAATTAATTTTGTGAAGGAAACCTTATGCAGTTTAGGGTATCCCCCCGACACTGTTTACTCGCTCATCCGTAACAAGATTTCAGAATTCAGAAAGGATGAGCCCATTACTGCTAAAAAATGTCCCGTTTATCTGAGACGTCCCTGGATTGGATCAAAATGTGAAAGTATGGCTAGACAGATTTCATCTAAAGTTCATTGTTGTTTTCTCTCTGCCGAGGTACGTATTGTATTTCAAACCCGGCCCATGTTATGTTCCACACGCAAGGATGTTCTTCCTACCCACCAAATTAATTCCATAATTTATAAATATAAATGTAGTTGTGGAGCTGACTACATAGAAAGAACAACTCAGCGTCTTGACATGAGAATAAAACAACATGTCCCCACTAAAATAGGAAACCACATCTTGCTTCGAAATGGACTCGTTCCAAAGACCTACGGTTCCGCCATTTGTGAGCACCTTTTAAAGAATAAAAAGTGTGCAGCGAAACTTTTAGTGAAGATTGGTTCACTGTTGTGTCCCTATCCCACTCTTTATTCCGTCTCAATGTTCTGGAGGCTTTATATATCGGGTCCCGAAAGCCTGCACTGTGCAAACAGCGTAATTTGTTGGGGCTCGATATTATTAGCCTTTAGCTCCTTGCATACACAATTTTTTCACCCCCCCCCCCACTAATTTTCATGACACACTTTTTTATTTTACTTCTGATTAAAATCTTCCGTAGGGGCCTGAAGAGCGGGAGCCTAACCGGTTGCTTCAATTTTAATATAATTTACAATATATATATATATATATATATATATATATATATATATGCAATATGCGTATATATATATATATATGCAATATGCGTATATATATATATATATGCATCTATATGTGTATATATATGCAATATGCGTATATATATGTATATATATGCATCTATATGTGTATATATATGCAATATGCGTATATATATATATATATATATATGTATATATATATATATATATATGCATCTATATGTGTATATATATGCAATATGCGTATATATATATATATATATATATATATATATATATATATATATATATATATTCTTGTTTTTCTTAAATAAATCGACCATTTCGAGTGGAACAACCTGATGTCTTTTCTTGCGACAGAGCTTAAAACCGCACATTCATCTATATACAGTTAATGACGGGCATATTCAATTGAAAAGTATGGGTTGCAGTGTGGGTATGGCGTCTGGGTGAATTTGCAGAGGGCAGGGCAGGACGGAGACTGCTTCTTATTTGATTTGCACGTGTGCGTGCTTTTCTGTGCCAACACAGATCGTCAGAGCCGATTTTTATGAACGAGTGGAGATTAAGAAATAAACGCCGAGGCAAAAGCGACATGAAAGGAAGCGAGTGGAAAAAAAAAAAGAAAAAAAGACTTCATTTTCATTCCGAGATAAGTAAAAAAAAAAAAAAAAAATGAAGAAATAACAATGAATAATATTTATTTGTCTCTATCGCTCCACACACACACACGCGAACAAACACACACGCACAGAGACACACACACACACAGACACACACGCACACACACACACACACACACATTCACTCACATATTTATGCGTTAAACGATGAATTCAAAACCATTGTATTGTACAATGAAACAGATAAATAGATATGAACGAACAAAGACAGACAGACGGACAGACACACAGATGGACAAATATATAAATACATGAATAGACATTGACTGTCAATCAGACTCTATTCACAACTTATTCTGTTCTATGTTCATATATATATATATATATATATATATATATATATATATATATATGAACATAGAATATATATGAACATATATATATATATATATATATATATATATATAGTAGTTTATATATGTATATGAAGCAGTTTTAAATATGCACCTGATGATTGCATAACGCATGAAAATCCGAGTCATGCCATAGACGCAGAATACTATGTATATTTATTAATATATGTATATATCTATATCTATCTATCTATATATATATTTTTTTTTTTTTATCTAAAATTACTCTAGTGTACATTGCGACACGGAAATTTCGATGTTTCGAGATTTTTACCTTGTCATCAGGCTGTGTTTGATGATTGTTGTGAAAATGTAAAAATCTCAAAACATAGAAATTTCCGTGTCACAATGTAAAGTATATTAATTTTAAATAAAAAACAAATTCAATTGTATTATGCTCTACAATATTTGTTGCATTGAGCACTTGAGAATGCGGAATTGTAAAACTGCTGGTCCTCTTCACCTATATATACATACATATATACATACATACATATAAATTTATATATATATATATATATATATACAGATAGATAGATAGATAAACAGATTGTAATAGATAGATAGATAGATAGATAGATAGATAGATATGAACAGACTGAGATAGATAGATAGATAGATAGATAGATAGATAGATAGATAGATAGATAGATATGAACAGACTGAGATAGATAGATAGATAGATAGATAGATAGATAGATAGATAGATAGATAGATAGAACTGAAATTTGAAGTCGGCCCTACAATTTTTTAGCCCCGCCGGTATCCACTGCACCACGACGCACATCATATATATATATATATATATATATATATATATATATATATATATATATATATATATATTGTGCATTTGGGCAGGAATCTCTCTTTTGTGCAGGTTTCATTGAAAAAGACAGACAAGGTATTATCACTAGGTTTTTTTTTTTATAATTTTTCATGTGATCTTATAAATTTTGTGTATTCCTACTTACCGTGTTCAGAACATACCACACTCATGGCACTATGGACATAAACATTACACATATTTAGTTACAGGTAAAACAAAATTCATGCTTGTAATGGCTAAAAGTATGGCCGAAAGAGCTAAAAATGCAGTAACTTTGAAAGATTCTTATATAATTTGAATTCTGAAAAACAAAAACTATATGAACACATGAAAATTATATAAAAAACTAAATGATATGTGTGTGAGTCTCTGTATATATTGACATCAATAAAATATATATACCGATATGAAAACACTAAGACACATGCAATAAAGATAAAATACATACATATTGAATTAATTATTGCTGTCGAAATAGACTTTATATTAATATATATATATATATTTTTTCTAACCATATATTGTTAAATGTAAGAGACAATGAATGTCTATTATGTTTAATCATGAGCCTTTCTAAAAATTGTATTTTGGCTTTAATTTCAGATGAAAGACAAAAATTCTTCAACATTTGGATAATTTTTTATTAAGTTGGTTCTAAGCTTTCGGCTCACATGAGCTATCTTCAGAGAGGTTACAAGGACGTTAACACAAAAACAACCACCATCAGCGACGAATTTATCTTGTGTTGACATAAAACTTTGCTAAGCAACGATAAAAGTTAAGAAATAGCAAACGCAGTTCGTAAATTTGTAATGCGGTTCTATGACGTCACATGATAACGGAACCATATATTTTAATGCAATGTAAATGCTATCAGCGACGATTTTATCTTGTGTTGTACCAAAAACCCACACTTAATAAAATCACATATAAATCTGGTCATAACGACCAGATTTATGCGTGATTTTATTAAGTGTGGGTTCTTGGTACAACACAAGATAAAATCGTCGCTGATAGTGGATATTTTTAAGCTTACAACAAACTTAATGGAAAATTATCCAAATGTTAGAGAATTTTTGTCTTTATTTTCTCCTGAAATTAAAGCCAAAATATGATGTTTAGAACAGCTCATGATTAAACATAATAGACATTCATGATCTCTTATATTTAACAGTATATGTTTAGAATATATGTTTAGAATATATATATATATATATATATATATATATATATAAGTTTGATAATAAACTTTAAACCAGGTTAATTAACTTTTCCAAAACTGAATTAGGGCTTTTTTTTCAAAAATATTTATAAAAAAATAATCAACACTATCCAAAGATCTTCCTTTAAAAAATCTGTAGAAAAATTCTTATGGTATCATTAAATGGTTTAATAAGATTAAAAATGAATATAAGCCTACCTTTATTCAATTCGTCGTTATAGACTTCTGCGTTTCTATCTCTAAAGATCTATTGTCGAATTTTGCTAAGAAACATATACATATTACTGACGAAGAAAAATGTTATCTTAACATCTAAAATATCGTTATTATCCAATAATAATTTAGCTTGGATAAAAAGTAACTCTTATAATTTTAATGTCCATATGGGTGCTTTTGACTCCGCTCAAATGGCTGATTTAGTGAGAATTTATATTTTTTACATACTTAGTAGGATCATTGAATCCGAACAAATCAGACGGTATAGGGATGATGCGATTCGTCGTCATATTTACTAGTAATGGTCCTCTATCCTCTTTAAATTACTTAAAATAGATATTTCTTCAAAGCTTAAAATATTTAATTTTCTGGATATTACTTTGAACCTCTCAAATAATACCTTTAAGCCATATCATAAAAATAGTGAGTCTCTAATATATATTAATGTCAATTCTAACCATCCCCACCAAGTGATAAAAGAAATGTTTACTAATGTTAATACTAGGGTAAATAAATTCTCCTCCAGTAGCAAAATATTTATGATAAAATCCCTTTTAATAACGCTCGCAGAAAAGTGGGTTTAAGCAGGAATTATTCTATCTAAACCTCCCAATGAAACTGGTATTAACAAGTCTAAAAATGGAAAAAAGAAAAGTTTTATACTTCCACCCCACTTTTTGCCAATTGTCGAACATTAATATGGCTCGATATTTTCTGAAATTGATTGACAAACATTTTAGCTTTAACAACCCACTAAATAAGATCTTTAATATAAAAAAGTATTAAAGGTTACTTATTTTTATACTAGTAATATCTACAGCATTCTTAATTCTCATAATATTAAAATAATTGACAATATTTTTAATAGTCACCAAGTAAATACACATCCTCCTTGTAAGTGTAAAATTAAAGATAACTGCCCAGTTGGAGGTATATGTATGAAAAAGTTATATACCAAGCAACTATTTTTCCTATGGAATATGACAAAGAAAGAAAAGTATATTTCGGAATTTCTGCTAGACCTTGGAAACGTAGATTTTATAATCATTAATATTCCTTCTCCTGGCCCCCACCTTATATCTCAGAGCGCTGTTAAAAGATAGATGACTTTCTTCACAGATTGAATGAAAGAGGAAAATCAGAAACTCTTATTTGCTTCAGAAATAAATGTAATGCATGCTTAGATGAAAAATAAAAATAAAAATAATTCAATTTAGTGGCAATAACCAACTTTTAAACCAACGGAATGAAATGAGATTTAAATGTCGTTACCGAAATAGATTTAAATTACTTGCTTTGTAGGATTCAAATTTTTTCCTGCCAATAATTTTCTAGCAAATTTAGCCGCTCTTTCTCTGATGTGAATTTGATACTTTATTATTATTATTATTATTATTATTATTATTATTATTATTATTATTATTATTATTATTATTATTATGTCATTTTTCATCATAATTACATTTCTGCTATGGTCGCACTACCTACCAAGTCTGCAGGAAAACTCTTTTTTGTCTGACGATTGCAAAAGCGTGAAACCCAGGGTCACAAACTCACACAAACCCAATTGAATATATATATTTGTTTTCTGATATATATATATATATATATATA
>JBBBDQ010001967.1:1920000-1950000 GCA_037127315.1 Ascarosepion bandense
AAAAACGCTTGTTGATAACACGTACATACTCAAACAAGAAAATAATAAGCAGAAACTAAAAATCCTCGAAGCAATCTACATTAAACAATTTAAACCAGGTTTGAATACAATCAATTTTGATATTTCCAATAACGTACTCAAATGTCTGTAATCAGACTAGGGACCACAACACCACTATTTTGTCACTGTCTTCGGCCATCCGCCACGGTAGGGATGGACTTATATTTTCAATTCAATTCTCTTTATTGTTAATAGCTTAAATGTTCTATGTTTACTGTGTATTAATATTTACTCTTTGATAATGGCTTATGTGAGCCGAAAGCTTAGACCCGATAAAAAAATCAACAATTACTGTGATTTTTTGTTGTCTTTCAACGACATCACCATCAAGTATATCAGACGGTATGAACGGATCCTACACAAAATTAATATATATATTCAATGAAACCTGCATTAATATATATATATATATATATATATATATATATATATATATATATATATATACTGTTTAATTAGAAACAGAGTATCTACTCAAATACGAGTATCTATTAAAATGTTCAAACAAATAAATTAATATATATCGGTTAATAATACATTTCGGAAATCAACGGAATATTTAGTAAAAAAATGTATTTAATGTGTGATGTTAACAGACGACATGATACTTATCAGAACTCCCTTTAAATATTTGCTGTACTATGAACTAGCATCATAGCCCGGCGTTGCCCGTGCAACTCCGAACATTTAAGTAGTAGGAGAAGATGCCAATGAGAAGAGTAAATGGAAATCATTTATTGAAAGTTGGAAAGGAGAGCTGTGACTGTTAGTAACCATTAAACAAATCCATTTTTTTTTGTTTTGCGTAAACGTGATTTGATGTTTTGTGTGCCATTGTAAACAACATTACGTTTGTTTTTCTTTCAAAATTACGGGGGAAATATTTACATTTTTTGTTGACTAAATGAATTTAATATAAAAATAAAAACTATTTATTTTGTTTTAATGAAATTAGAAATATAAAATTTATTACGCTGTCAGTTCAGAAATTTTCGAAGAATATTTGAAAATGTAGACATTCAATTTAGAGGAAAAGTGCTCTTTTTTTACGAATTTTGTTTTTGTTTGAAAAACACTCTTAAATTAAATATAAACGCTCATTTGTTTTTTAATAAAAATAATTTGTTCGCGTTTGACACGTGTGATTTGATTTCTGTTATGTAATTTAGCAACCATCTTAGATCTTAGATGTTTTACGGAGCAAATGTAAACAATCGGTTTTATTGGCCAAAAAGTGCGAAAGGAAAAATTGCTGAACTTAAACTCAAAAAGTATGTGTCAACTTGGCTTCCCTGTAGATATGTGTCCCTAGAAAGTTTAAATGACATAGCTTAAAAAATGTAGGCGTGCATAAGGAACAGTCACACACAGATTCACAGATTGCCTTTTATATATATATATTATTTTCTTTTCTAATTAGGGTTGAATTTATAAAATCAAATTGTTGTATTTTGTTCCTGTATATTACGAACAAGTTTAAAGGGTTGTACCAACGTGGGCCTCTGTTATGTTGGTAGATGAAGGCTTTTAGATTTCTAGATGTTTCGCCTATGTAACTTTTCTAACTTTGCAAGTTTTCATATCATAAGTATTGTTGAGAGAATGCTGATATGATTGAATAAATTATCCTTTTATTGCAGTATGATATCATCGACATTTAAAGATTTTCATCACTCTTTCAGACAATGATTTTGTTAACTTTTTTGCTCTTTCGAATTTAATATCATCATCATCATCCGTTACACTCAATAGTGTGTAGGGCAGCAACAAAGCTTCTCCACCTCTGCCCATTTTGGGCCAGACTAGTCAATGAACCCCAAGAGTACTGCATAGCTTTCATCTCATTCTCCACCGTACTTCTCTATGTCGTTCTTGGTCTTCCCTTCTTTCTTTTGCCATCTAGGGTCCAGTGCAGTGCTGTTCTTGTGACTGACTGCGGATCTTTCCGGAGCACATGCCCAATCCATCTCCACCGTCTTCTTGTAATGATGGTGCCCATGTTCTCTTGCTTGCATCCCTTCAACGGGTCTTCATTGGAGATCTTCTCTGGCCAAAATATTCTCAGTATTCGTCGGAGGCATATGGTGTGAAAGGATCGAAGTTTGGTGAGATCCGCCTTAGTCATTCTCCAGCACTCAGATCCGTAGAGGAGAGTAGATACAACACAGCTCTGGTAAAGCATGAGCTTGGTGTTGGTGCTGTACTGTACTGATCTGCAGATGTTAATTTCCTTAAACACACTCCTGGCCTTACCCAGTCTGCTTTGAATATCCTCGGGTCTGATGATATTGCCTAGGTAAGTGAACTTGTCTGTACGACGTAGACCTTCTCCATTCCCTGTCAAAGTGAATGGAGTTAATCTCCATTCAAAGTTAATTTCTATTCAAAGTTAATCTCCAAAACTCTCAAAAAATTTAATATGGCGAATTTCAATTTTCCCAAATAACATTCTCTTCGGATGTGGTGCAGTGGAGTTCAGTTCGGAATGAGAAATCGGAGAGCCGAGTTCGAATTGATTGCTTTCACCTATACGTCTTTTTTTTCTCCAGCCATAGGTTAAATAGCAGGACAGATTAGATTCTTTAGCCTTGGTTGGCAACCAGTCTACTATAGAAAGTAATGGCAACCTAATGGGGGAAAATCTTCTGTCAACTCAATCATGTCTATCGACATTTGTATCACGTATGGCACTTAACTGACTGACTGAATATAATAGAAACATAATTAAATAATTAGTATAAAGTGGGGGGGAATCGATTTTCTATTGTATGAAGTAATACACTGATCCCCCACTAATTGCTCCTTATTGCTATAATAATATAATATAATCCATCTCTTCTCTCTCCAGCTTGAATAACAGGACAGAATGGGTTCTGTAGCATTGGTTGGTAATCAGTCTACCACAGAAAGCAATGGCAACTTACTGCGGGAAAATTTTCTGCCCGGTCAGTTATGTTTATTTTGAGACATGATCGTCCAAGAGTGTATCACGCATTTAAATGATTGATTTTCTCTTTAATACTGTTTTCCATTCTCTTATGCTTTTTCCAATGCAACTACCTCGACCACCAAGTAGAGAGCTTTGCCTAAATTTAACCGTCTCTTTCTGATGTTTACTTAAAGGCGTCTTCAGCCAATGTTTACAATATTCTACATTTTTTTCAAAACTCTGCGACACCAAATTCTTCAAATTTTTTTCTTGCTGGTAAGTCCCTGTTTTTGCTTATTACCATTTTAATTAGACGTCAGTTGCTCCAAAGCCGTGTTTTTTTTTTCCTCGTTCTTGTCAATGATTTCAATAATTTCAATGTTCCGTGATGTTTATATTGTGATGTCCGTTGTGGTGCAGTGGCTATCGTCTCGTAACGACAAATCAGAGAGCCGAGTTCAAATTCCAGCTGAATTCGTTGCATTCACTTAAGCTTAAATACCCTTGGAAACTGTATTAATCATTCACTTCTCCTTCTAGTTATGGGTTAAATAGCAAGATAGATTGGGTTCTATAACCTTACTTCTACTGGGCATAAAGTGAGGGATTGGTTTTCTATTGTTATGAAGTAATAAACTGATCCTCTATTAATTATACATAATATAATAATGTAATAAAATCTATCTCGTCTCCCTCCAGCTATGAGTTAAATAATAGTACATATTGGGTTGTATAGCCTTGGCTGGCAACCAGTCTACCACAGAAAGCAATGGCAACCTACTGTGGGATAATCTTCTGCCCAGCCAACCATGTCGCTTTCAAGACATGATCGCCAAAGCGTGTATTACGTATGGCACTTAACTAACTGAATATAATAGTTGGAAACATAATCAAAACTTTTACTTGGCATAAAGTGAGGGATCGTTTTTCTATTGTTATAAAGTAATAATCTGAACCCCCACTAATCATACAGAATATTGTAATGTAATATAATCTATCTCTTCTCCCTCCAGTTATGGGTTAAATAACAGGACAGATTTCTGTTCTACAGCCATAGCAGGTAGCAAACCTACCGCAAAAAGTAATGGCAACCTACTGCGGGAACATCTTCCGCATAGTTAGTCATGTCTCTTTTAAGACATGATCGCCCAAGCGTGTATCACGTAGGACGCTTAACTGACTGCATGATGTTTATTCAACATTTTCATTGTGTTTTATTAATTTAATATCTGTACTATAGATTTTTTTAGCGTTTTATATGTAAAAAATGTGAAAAAAAAAATACTTTTACAACGTTTGGGAGCGGTATTTACATTATTCGAACTATTGTCCTCATCTTTGTTGCTATTTGTATGACGTTTCAGCCGTTGTACGCTCCGGCTTGCTTCCTAGGAATTTCGAACCGAACCCTTTATTACAATCACTGGGGTAGATGAACTTCATTCTTTGCGTAAAGCCTCGACTGGAAGTCATGAGTTATCTCCCTCTAACTCTGCAAGTTACTTGTTCGTCACTGCTTTAGCCTGGTACTGAACTCACAACTCTAAGGGTCAACTCAGAAACTAACCAACGTCTATATCCACTGGAACATGTGTTCTTTAGGACAAGAACAACTGAGGTTTAGGAGCAGGTTCTTCGCAACAAAACAAGGACAAAACCGCAAATGTTCAAAAATCCTTCGTTTTTGAGTTACTTAAATTTGAAGAAAGTTTACAGTAAATGACTTTGTATTGCTGCGTAGACTAGGTTACATTTGTCATTCGTGTACATTTGTGATTACTCTATCGTCACTGTTTAATGCGAGTAGTTTTTGAGTTTTGTTTAACAGCATATAAACTTCTGTGGGATATTTAATGCCAAAAAGGTAGGGATTTTAGGTATTTTTTAATGTTCTGTTAGTTTTATATATTTTTTAATCGTATCAGCAAGGCGGTAGCACCAATGATGAAAGTAAAAAGATTAGATAGGAGGAGAGTAAAGAGAAAGACGAACCAGTTAGAAAGGAGCAAGAGAAGGATGGGAATACAGGTGAGATGACAGTTGCAAAGGTGGAGAGAAAGGAAAGGATATACAGGGTTGTGAAGAAAGAACTAGAGTCAAGTGGTTAAGAGATGAGTATTGACATTGGACTTAAATTCCTGGAGGTTGTAGCCGTCAGGAAAGCAATAATATGGAAGCGAGTTCCACAGACGGGAAGTGCGAGAAAAGAAGCTGGAGGAGTAGAATTGTCGTCTGCATTTGGTTGATCGAACTGTGAATGGGTGAGACTCAGTTGCCAATCTAGTTGCAAGATTAAACACCTGTTGCAGAGGCACCAGTTACTTAAGTTCGTTGGAGCAGAAGCCATGAAAGTATTTATAGAACAGACAAAGGAAAGACACATCCCGTCGGTGGGGAAGTGGCTGGAGTCGGGCCGCCATATCGGTACCTATTGATAAAGTCACATTTTGATGAAAAATGTGATTTTTGATTTCAGAAAACTGAAGATGCCTCTTAGTTTTTTATTCAAAAATGTATTGCTGGTAATAATTTTTTTCTTCAAAAATGTTGTTACGGCATTAGTTTTTTCGTTCAGAAAAGTATTGTTGGTAATATTGTTCTTTCAAAAATGTATATTTTTCTATAAAAGTCTATTTTTATGTATATATTTCTATAAAAGTTTTTTCATAGTGTTTTGGCCCTAGTTTTGGGGTTAACTACTTGGACATAGCTGGGATCCTAACAGGTGCTACCACTCCGGGTCAGGGTGAACCTGGGAACAACAGTAATTAAGAAGTAGTTTCATGCCCCTCACAACTTCCCAATCAGAGGCCTTGCTGCCGGATGCAGTTTACCGTCACGCCCAGGACCTTAATGTGTGTTATAGTGAGTTAACTGAGAAGTGTTTGGTTTAACAACAGGACATTACTGTCTTAAGCAGGCAGATATTACTTTTATAAATGGCTGCACGAATGGACGCGAGGCTCTACAGATCTATCTATCTATCTATCTATCTATCTATCTATCTATCTATCTATCTATCTATCTATCTATCTATCTCAGTCTGTTCTATCTATCTATCTATCTATCTATCTATCTATCTATCTATCTATCTATCTATCTATCTCAGTCTGTTCATATCTATCTATCTATCTATCTATCTATCTATCTATCTATCTATCCCTTTCTTCTCTTCCAGACCAAAGTCAGCATATGCATCTAACCCTTGCTATTGCGTTGTTGAGATAGGATCTGTGGCACCTCAAACTGGCTCGAGGGACACTAAGATCAGTCCGGATACTTGACCCCATATTCTACTGGCCATCGGAGACGATCTAGGTATCCGCACACGTCAAGTGTCACTAGCATATCATACATAGTACCGCATCGAGTGTACTTCAAGAGTAGCTCCTGCAACCTATCATTTGCAACGTGTGCAAGGTCTTTCACCCTCTGATCACTCACCACAAAAGTTTTGCAGATATTGCACAAACTGCCGATTCGTTGTTTGACTCTTTAGTTTTGTTTCCAGACGAGGCAACATTTGGATTTGGAAGAGATGGAAAACAAATTTACACAACCAACATTTTCGGCGGGTCGGAATTTCCATCGTACAATACAATATCAGTTTACGATTCATGTGTCTGGGCTATAATTTTGTGTAGGTACCTCCAAAAAAAACAAAAAAAAAACCAAAAAAAAAAAACCAGCATATTAGGAAGGAAAAAGGCCCCAAATTAAATAAAAACAAAGTTTGATCGGCAAAATGCTTTTATTATTATTAAGAGGATAGATCAAATCATTTTTTAATTATTTTTACATTTTTTTAATTATTTCTAACACTTTCGAAATTTTGGTAGAAAAAAAATTTTTGGTCTAAAAATTCGACTTTGCTCCCCTATAAACCCAATATAATTAAATTCAGGAGTCATTGAAGAATGCTAATCAACTCCTTTTTTTTCTTTCTTCAGTATTAGCCTTCTTTCTAAAAAGTAGGTCTGAATTGCGAAAAATGCAATAACTATGCCAATTTTTAGTTGGATAAACTTTCAATTGCTTTTATGAACAATATAAATTAAGCATATCATAGTCTGAAAAAAAGAATTCAATGAATAATGAATAATTTTTTCATTTTTCTTTTAAATAATATATAAAGCTTCAAAAATATTTTTTTAAAAATTCCTCCATTGCTCCGGCTAGGGTATGAAATTCAAGCACGAGAACTACATTTACTAATCGAAAACTGAAAAGCTTAATACAAATGTTTAAGCCAATGAATTTTTAAAATAATTAAGACATTTTAATTGTGTGCATTTTAATTACTCGTAGCTTATTTGTAATGGTAGTCGTACATGAAATTTATAATTAAAAGGTCAGGTGATTCAATGGTTGTCCTCCCTTACATGAAAAAATAAAATTTCTACCAAATATATCTTCCATACTTGGCATTTTTTGTCCGGATAGTGTAAACCATATCAATTATCGCCTCTTGATAAGGCGATGACAGATGCGATAACAAGGATACCATAATTGAGAAACGCATTTTTGGAAACATTTCAAGCAGTAAGCGATAAATTCTTGTTTCATGTCAACTTAAAGTAAGTTTAAATTCGGTAATTTGAAAAAAATAATGTCTCAGCGAGGTGTATTTTATTTTTGTAAGATTTTTTAAAACCGAGAATTGGCTTCTGTTTACAATCGATGAAAAATGGCGGAAAATTAGAAATTTTAAAAACTTTTTTTTTAAATTTAGAAAATGTTTGATTCCGATCAACATAAATTCGGTTTAAAATACACAGGGTATTTTGCTTACTGGAATTAGTAAATCTAATCCCTTGGCTTTCAATTAAAGCTAATTTTAAAGCTTGAAGATAACTTATTTTTAAAATTTCAATTCAAAGTTTGGTATAGAAAAATGAGTGGAGGCACCTAATTTTGTGTGACTGCCAGGTAAGTCCATATGTTTCCCAGCACGTTTTACAGGAGCGGTCTACAGGAGTTTTATTTCGAACTCATTCCCATACCTGTTAGTGGATGTTCCCCTGCTAATATGAAGATGCATGTGGTTCATGCATGATGAGGCTGCCGCACATTGTCAAATTGTTCGTGATGCTGACATGTATCATGAAAGATGGGTAAACAGGAGAGGACCGGTTCTATGGAATGCATGATCCTGTAGGTGTGTAAAAGCAAGCGGAGGACATTTTGAACATTTGCTATGAGTTGGTGTGTTGAGGTACAACGATGGCCTTTTATATGAGTACTGTACCTTGTTTTGGTGTCAGGAACCCGACCAATGTTTGTAAAAGTTTTTTTTTTTTCCTGTTTGTGATACGGCGAAAGAGATCCGCCTGCGGATGACTATTTACGCTCTCACATCCTGATTGAGCACCCCTGGAAGAGTGGGGGACTTTGAAAAAACAGTAGCTACTTTAACATCTACGGCATCGTTCATTCTCAGCTACTGGCGTGTGTGTACATAACGGGCTAAAAGTCCTCCTTCTTCTACCGAGCGTCCATAGTTCAGAGATAGAATCGCCGGCTGACGCCAATTCGGTCAGGTTTCAATCCTGGTTAAGAGCAATCGGATGTCTTCCCGTACTGATGAGGTTTGATACAGCGAAACAGATCTGTCTGCGAATGACTATATATATATATATATATATATATACACGCACGGATATATATATATATAACCATATATAACCTTTGATATATATATATATGTATATATACAACAAAGGTTATAACTTTGTATATATATATATATATATATATATATATATATTTTAATTTTTTTTTAGTTAACTTGTGAAAAAGTGAGTTTTTTTGCAAAATCATAAAAAATTCCGTTTCTATCTATCTATCTATCTATCTATCTATCTATCTATCTATCTATCTCTTTCTTCTCTTTCTGCTCCTTGGCTTTGTGTTGAACAAAATGTAGCTTACTATCTATCTATCTATCTATCTATCTATCTATCTATCTATCTAATATTCTATTCATATCTATCTATCTATCTATCTATCTATCTATTTTCCATATATGTTCATGTGCGTTTCAATCGCACAAAAACGCACACTCATATATATATATATATATATATATATGTATATATATATATATTGGAATTTACGGTTTAATATACTTACGTTTGAGTTGTTTAATAGAAACGCTATTCTTTTGTGTTTTATTTTATTGTTCATTTATTTGTATCGCCTATAAAAGCGCCCCCCTCCATGGTAATAATTTTATGGACAATAGTACCATCCCATGGGAATACCGAAGAATAGTACAATTGAAGTCACTTCCACCACTCCTACAAATGTGACTATAATATCAACAATGATTCTAGTAATAAAAATAATAATTATATGAATAAGAATAAAAGAGATGATGATATGAATTTTTCGGTCAAACCTTCAATCGTTTACCGTCCCATTTTACTGACTATATATACAGATCTGTACTTAAAGAAATACCAATAAAATATAAAATACGAATGAAAAACATCTATCTATCTATCTATCTATCTATCTATCTATCTATCTATCTATCTATCTATCTATCTATCTATCTCAATTCACTTGTCATCTATCTGATCATTGTGCCATCAGACAACACATTAATAAGCAGCATAATGATCATAGGATCATTAGAGAGCTACTCACAAAAATACCATTAAAATATAAAACAATAATACAAAATATCTATCTATCTATCTATCTATCTATCTATCTATCTATCTATCTATCTATCTATCTCAGTCAGTTCATATCTATCTATCTATCTATCTATCTATCTATCTATCTATCTATCTATCTATCTATCTCAGTCAGTTCATATCTATCTATCTATCTATCTATCTCAGTCTGTTCATATCTATCTATCTATCTATCTATCTATCTATCTATCTATCTATCTATCTCAGTCAGTTCATATCTATCTATCTATCTATCTATCTATCTATCTATCTATCTATCTATCTCAGTCAGTTCTGTCTATCTATCTATCTCAGTCAATTCATATCTATCTATCTATCTATCTATCTATCTATCTATCTATCTCAGTCAGTTCATATCTATCTATCTATCTATCTATCTATCTATCTATCTATCTCAGTCAGTTCATATCTATCTATCTATCTATCTATCTATCTATCTATCTATCTATCTATCTATCTCAGTCAGTTCATATCTATCTATCTATCTATCTATCTATCTATCTATCTCAGTCAGTTCATTTCTATCTATCTATCTATCTATCCATCTATCTATCTATCTATCTATCTATCTATCTATCTATCTATCTCAGTCTGTTTCTATCTATCTATCTATCTATCTATCTATCTATCTATCTATCTATCTATCTATCTATCTATCTATCTATCTCCGTCTGTTCATATCTATCTATCTATCTATCTATCTATCTATCTATCTATCTATCTATCTATCTATCTCAGTCAGTTCATATCTATCTATCTATCTATCTATCTATCTATCTATCTATCTATCTATCTATCTATCTATCTATCTCAGTCAGTTCATTTCTATCTATCTATCTATCTATCTATCTATCTATCTATCTATCTATCTATCTATCTCACTCTGTTCATATCTATCTATCTATCTATCTATCTATCTATCTATCTATCTCTTTCCTGATTATTTCTATCTATCTATCTATCTATCTATCTATCTATCTATCTATCTATCTATCTATCTATCTATCTCCGTCTGTTCATATCTATCTATCTATCTATCTATCTATCTATCTATCTATCTATCTATCTATCTATCTATCTATCTATCTATCTATCTATCTCCGTCTGTTCATATCTATCTATCTATCTATCTATCTATCTATCTATCTATCTATCTATCTATCTATCTCCGTCTGTTCATATCTATCTATCTATCTATCTATCTATCTATCTATCTATCTATCTATCTATCTATGGAGATTCACTTTTCATCTTTCTGACTTTTGTGCTATTAGACATGAAGGTAACGAGCAGCATAAGGATCATGGTAACATTAGACACATACTCACAATCGATACTGTTGTATCGCCAAGGTGAATACAATACACAGAGAAATTATGCTGTGGTATTGTTCAGCACAATATCCGGTGCTAAACGGATATACACAGAGCAGTAAAATAGTAAAAATAACAGAGAAGACAGAAATTACAACACAGAAAGGAGAATGTTAGATCGCAATGGTCACCAAAGCAATCAGTTCGAATATTACTGGAATGACACTCGAATATTACATCTCGAATGCTACCATTCTTTACTTAAATAGACCGTTTCAGACCATATGCCATTCCATCACTGAGATCGCTGCAGGAATGTCAGCCACACTACAACCAATACCAAAATACTTACACTACCGGCCATAATTATTAGGCCACGTCAGTTTTTAAAAAGAAATGATGTATTTCATACTATTTTTAGTATTTATTACCAAGTGGATAATTCTGAATGAAAATAGAATGGTTCTTTTGTTATTATTACTTTGCAAAATTTTACAAGTCAATGAAGCAAAGATGAACTCGTCCGAATCACCCTAAATTTTCTTCATTCTTTCATTGATGAAACTGCAATATAGGTAATTATTAAATATTTTAAAATTCATTTGATGCACATGTTATTGTGCAGTATTAACAAAAGAACCATTCTATTTTCATTTACAATTATTCACTTGGCAATAAATACTAAAAAATAGTATGAAATACATCATTTTTGTAAAACATTTGGGTGGCCTAATAATTATGACCGGTAGTGTATAAAATTAAATAATAATAATAATAATAATAATAATAATAATAATAATAATTAAAATAAATAATATATTAAAATGTCTATAGTGAATTCAGTTCGCTTTTCATTTTTCTTTCGTATTTGTTTTAGTGTCTGGATGAGTAATTGTTTCAGCTTCATTATCCATTCATGTTTAAGAGATATTTAAACCCCCCCCCCCCACCATTGGGATTTCTTCTTCTTCTGTGTCAGGACGTAGGTGATCATGGCCCGCTTCATTTTCTTGTCTTAAACCTTGCTCGCTCATCCATTTATGCCAGCTCGCTATATAAGTCATTTGTTGTTTTCCTCTTTCTCTCTTGCCTTCAATCTGTCCTGTTAGTATCACACTCTCAAAGCCCTCTTTCCTCATTATGTACGCTAGAAATTTTAAGTTTTTAAGGTTAAGTACAAGTAACCTTTTTGTTTCCTTATTAATATGATCTTTGGTGTAGTTGAGCCGAACTTATTTATGCTTTTTCGTAAGCAGTGGCTTTTTTCTAGGCATTCCTTTAATTCACTTACGCGCAAATACCTATGGGAAAGATATTAATCTGTCTCACCCCTCCAGTTATGGGTTAAATAGGAGAGATTGCAGATTGGGTTCTATAGCCTTCGAGACATGATCGACCAAAGTGTGTATCATGTATGGCACTTAACTGACTGACTGAATATAATAGTTGGAAATATAATTAAAACTTCTACTGGGCATAAGTGGAGGACCGGTCTTCTATTGTTATAAAGTAATAAACTGATCCCCCACTAATTATACATAATGTAATAATGTAATATAATCTATCTCTTCTCCCTAAAGCTATGAGTTAAATGGCAGGACAGATTGGGTTCTATAGCCTTGGCTGGCAATCAGTCTACCGCAGAAAGAAATGGCAACCTACTGCGGGATAATCTTCTGCCCATTCAGTCATGTCTCGATAGAGACATGATCGCCCAGAGCGTGTATCACGTATGTCAAAATTAGGTAAATATATTTATAAACATAGGACAAATATTAATATATAACACTAAAGTCATATACATCAACCCATGCAAATAAAAACTCACAGCCGTAGAAGCTATTATTATACAAAATAAATAATATTTTATTATACAAAATAAACAGCCCACATTAAATAAAATATCCTTCACCACAGGGGACGTCAGCTTGAAGAGCATTTGATATAATTAATGTGCACATTTATTAATATTATGAATAAAATAAAATAAATATATATGATGAAATAAACAAATCGCATCCTTTTCAGTGCGACGTCTTTACACATGATACCACGCCAAACCATTACAAACTTAAAGCTTCCCAAAGAATACCAGGATGCAGACAAGGAATTCTAACCATCGGTTTTAATAGCGACTGCCTGAAGTCAAAAATAATGAAACAAAAATAACAAAATATGAACATTGGACAGTTAATCGGCAACATCAAACAAAATACTTACCTTACTGGAAAGTTGGGAAAATACAAAAAAAAAACAAAAAAAAAAAAACGGGATTTTAGTTCTATTTAATCAAACATTTTGTAATACTCCCGGCCATAATTATGTGGACAGCCCAAAGAAATGATGTATTTCGTACTATTTTTAGTATTTATTGCCAAGTGGATAATTCTAAATGAAAATAGAATGGTTCTTTTGTTATTATTACTTTGCAAAATTTTACAAGGCAAATAGCGACAATTTAGCCATCGCACCTCTAGATTTGCTATATATATATATATATATGTATATATATATATATATATATATATATATATATATATATATATATATACTACCGGCCATAATTAGTAGGCAACCCCAGATTTTTAAAAGAAATGATGTATTTCATACTATTTTTAGTATTTATTGCCAATTGGATAATTCTGAATGGAAACAGAATGGTCCTTTTGTTAATACTGCGCAATAACATGTGCATCAAATGAACTGTTCTGGTGTCCAGTTTTTGTGCTCTCTTCCCTATGCTAGTCTCTTATATTGGCTGGCCGAAGCAAAGGCTTCCTTGCTGCCTTGTAAAATTTACAAAGTCATAATAACAAAAGAACCATTCTATTTTCATTTAGAATTATCCAATTGGCAATAAATACTAAAAATAGTATAAAATGAATCATTAAAAAAAACTGAGGTGGCTTAATTATTATGGCCGGTAATGTATATATATATATATATATATATATATATATATATATATATATATATATATAAACATATTTATAAATGGAACTTTGTGTGTGTGTCTGTGTGTCTGTGTGTGTCTGTCCGTTACCTATAGACACCAAAACGGTTGAACCGATTTTCTTGAAAATTTACACAGTTGTACTATAAGCGTCTGCGAGTGTTCTTAGCTAGGTTTTGTGTCGAAATACTCCCGATATATATCGAAAATCGATAATCGTAAAAATCGGGTTATAGAAGGAGTGGTCAGATTTTAATCAAATTTCATACACTCATAGACAAAGACATAAGAAACGATATTCAGAAGTTTCAAGGTTGCAGTTCTTACAATAGTGCAAAAAGTCGATAACATATATATATATAAAAGGCAAGCTGTTTGTGTGTGTGTCTGTTTATCTGCCTGTATGTCTGTATTTTTTCAGCCATTTTATTTTAGTTTTTGATTCGGGTTTGGCTCAAAGTAGGTATAATTGTAGTTCTTAGTCTCAGCCATGATAGCATTTACTCAGAGGACTTATTTAGCCTTCAAAATTCAGTTTACAAAGAAAAAAGTTATTTGATATCGATACCAGGACATCAAAATTTGACTTACATCCATTCATTTTTCTTTCAGTCTACAGTTTCGCTTTAACTAGAAACAACTATTGATTTTTCGTCTTTCGTGCCAACGTCCAACGAGTCTGAGCTCCAGGACCATGGATTAGTTTTAAAGCTTTCATTACATCCCGAGCAACGCTGGGCTATACTGCTAGTATATATATATATATATATATATAGGATAAGTAAAGAATATGTAGGAAAAAGTGTCTTTAACATGATTCACATCAATAAGCTTCTTCAGAGATTCGTTATGATGAATGATTTAAAAATGTTCTTAAACTTTTAAAAATACAAAGAGAATATCGATTGAGGCTTGATTTTACTGGTCAAGTGTAATAAAGGAATTGTTGATCATTTTTAAATGCAACAAAAGCTTATGCCTGTTTACATGTGTTTGTCACGTGTAATAAAAGCAATAGATGCTTATTTTAAATGTAAGTGTATTTATGCAAAAATCATGCATGTATCAAGTGTATTTAAACTGTAGATGAATTAAGAGTGTTTTTATACAGGTAATGTCAGTATGTGTGTTTGTTTGTTTGTTTGTGAGGCTTAACGACCTATCAATCCTTATGGGATCATTTTAAGGTCATAACCAATGATTTTGGGTAAGGTTATTTATTTTTACAACATTCATTGGGATTTGTTTTTAAGAGCAGGGTCCCCAAGACCTACCCTTGTTATTTAACCCATAACTGGAGGGAATGGACGGATTAATACCTTTTCCAAGGGTACCAGTGCTTAAGTGAATGTAGGGTATTCAACTGGAATTCGAACTCGGCTCATCGATTTCTCTTTCCGAGCCGATCTCCACTGCACCACAACGCACATCCGCCACTATACGCTTACAGTACTGGTATTCCTAAGCGGTCACCCATCTAAGTACTGACCAGGCTCAACGTTGCTTAACTTCGGTGATCGAGCGAGAACCGGTGTATTCAACGTGATAGGCCGTAAGCCCAGTATGGCAACGGATAGGCCGTAAGCCCAGTATGGCAAAACAAAATATATTTACTTTCAAAATTGTAGCAAAATAATGTATACAAGTAACAAGCGACGGACGGGTTTCCTTTTTAAATAAGATATGAGTATGAGAGAATCATGAGTAAATGTATGAATTTTATGTGTTTATGAGTCGGTAACGTTAGTATATATGTGAATGATAAAATAAAATACATTACCCGTCCGAACAATCCTGCACATATATAAAGCTACCATCCACCCGTGCATTGAATACTGCTGGCATATCTGGTCGGGTGCTCCTGCTATCCACCTAGGGGGTCCTTGCAAAATCCACCGGAGAATCTATAATGTGATCGATCCTGACTTTCCAGCTCGGATACAGTCACTTTCTCACCGGCGCAATGTGGCTTCTCTTTTACAAATACTTTCATGGCTTCTGCTCTGATGAACTTAGCTCACTGGTTCCCGTATATATGAATTTACTCGAGCCACAAGATTGGCAACTAGGTCCCACTCTTTTACTGTAAAACCAATAAAATGTAAATGCAAATTCTACTCCAACAGTTTCTTTTCTCGCCTGTGGAATTCCCTTCCATTTACTTGCTTCCCCGACAGCTACAATGTCCAAGAATTTCTTTCTTTCTTTCTTTCTTTCTTTCTTTCTTTCTTTCTTTCTCCGTCTACTCCACTCTCATCAGTATTCTTATCCTTCTCTTACCCACTTTCTGACACCCCTATAAGCTGTCACTCTTTCTCATAACTTTCCTTCTATGTAACCCCCTCCAAAACAGTGGCAGTAAAATGCCTTGCTTAGGGCGATATAATTAAAAAAATGTTTTTAAAATGTATACCCGTATCAAGCGAACTTAAATGAATACATATTAAAAATAAGTTGCTAACTGTTAGGATCTTTCAAAAGGGTACGATTAGTAAATTTTCACCCTTTAAAATTTTTTATTTCGCACATGGGCGTTGTTTGTTTTTATTTTGTCAACGCTGCAGTATAGTAGGGTCAGTTGGGCACTGTCTGTGAGAAAAAGTGCACACTGAAGCAATTCACTCAGCCAGAAATTTGTAAACGGCATTCTGTACTACTTGAAATTTGTGCCTGAAGCTCCAATATTAACATTATGAGTGTCTGGGTGTCAATCAGAGGACAGTGCAGAGGATTCAGAAAGAGCTGGACGAGTCTAATGGTGATTACGAAGCTACAGCAACACGGAAAACTCACTCATCGTTCTGATAAGAAATAACTTCTGAATTTGTTGGTGAGCGCCTCCTACTTAACACGGAGGTCTACATCATGTGCCTTGAGAACCACATCACCTCTTACATATGGCCAACTAACACCCCAGACTGAAATCCCTTGATTATTATGTGTAGGGTGGAGTTGAGCAAAAGATCAACAAAACTCCTTATCACACTAAAGAGTAACTGAAGGCAAGGATTATGGCAGCATTGATCAGTTTAAACAAGGCGACCTCCCAAAAGAGTTGCAGGAGATTTCGAAGTAGGCTGGAGGCAGTGGTTAAAAACAATGGCGGTTTTATTGAATTTTATTCTTTAGTATTTGAAGATACTTTTGTGTAATTTTGGAAAATATATCTGTTAAATTTAGACAACAATTTATCCATTGCACTTTGTATATATATATATATATATATATATATATATATATATATATATACTGTTAAATATAAGAGACAATGAATGTCTCTAATGTTTAATCATGAGCCGTTCTAAACATTGTATTTTGGCTTTAATTTCAGGTGTAAATAAAGACAAAAATTCTCCAACATTTGGAGAATTTTTATTAAGTTGATTCTAAGCTTGCGAAGGAGGCCATCTACATTAATCCAAACAACCCACACTTAATAAAATCACGTTTAAATCTGGTCATAACACATTACATTGCATTTAAATATATGCTTCTGTTATCATTTCGAGCTCTCACATGGTGTGACGTCATAGAATCGCATTACACATTTGCGAACTGTGTTTGCTATTTTTGATAACAGTTGTCGTTGCTTAGCGGAGTTTTATGTCAACACAAGATAAAATCGTCGCTGATGGTGGATGTTTTTGTGTTAGCGTCCTTGTAACCTCTTTGAAGATGGCTCATGTGAGCCGAAAGTTTAGAACCAACTTAATAAAAAATTATCCAAATGTTGGAGAATTTTTGTCTTTATTTTCAACTGAAATTAAAGCCAAAATACGATGTTTAGAACGGCTCATGATTAAACATAATAGGCATTCATTGTCTGTTATATTTAACAGTATATGTTAAGAAAATTATTTGCTGCCTGGATACACTATATATATGTGTGTGTGTGTGTGTGTGTGTGTGTGTGTGTGTGTGTGTGTGTGTGTGGAGAGAATGTGTGAAAGATGAACAAGCATTGATCGATACAAAGATATTTATCCAACGCACTCTCTTTTTTTCTATATATATATTATAACTTATGTTTTAGAACATGTACATAATTTTTTTCTATATATGTCCTCTTCTCTACAATCATATGTTTGTTTCAATGTTGGGTCCCCAACATATCATTAGGAGGAAAGAGCAAGAGTTGGAATCATCCTCTATTTATATTTGGTTCGTTGTTGTTGTTGGGGTTGGTTGGGGTTATTGATCATTAAGGGAATGTGTCTTTCGTTTTGACCGTTAGACTTTTGAAGAACTTGGTGTGTAAGTGCGAAATTGTTGATTAATGGTATCATCTGTTGGAATGTACGTTTTTATCGGTCGGGTATATCTTTTGGTTAAAATTTCGAAGAAAGTGGAGTGTGGAGGGGTTTGATTACTTGGTCAGTTTTGTGTGTTTGTGTTTTTTTGTGTGTGTGATTGGGGAACTTATCTTGTTTGTTGACCTTAAGAATTTTTAGGATGGCTTTGTGGTTGGCTAATGTTTAATTAATTGATATCATATAATATATCGAGCACTGTTTTAAATTAATATTTTGGACGGAAAAAATTTTCTTTCCTAGTTCTGTACTCACTCGGATATATATATATATATATATATATATATATATATATATATATATATATTCGTTAAAAATAACAAAATATTGTAGTGTAGTTTTTTATATAATTTTTTATATACTTATATTTTATATACGCTCTCTCTCCCGCTCTCTTTCTCTCTCTCTCTCTGTATATATATATATATATATATATATATATATATATATATATATGTGTGTGTGTGTGTGTGTGTGTGTGTGTGTGTGTGTGTGTGTGTAGAAGTAATCGGATGTCTAACCGTACTGATGAGCTGTAATACAGCGAAATAGGACTGTCTGCGTATGCCAGTAAAATGCCTTGCTTGGGGCGACACGATTATAAAAAAAAAATTATAAAAAATATACACAAATATTTTATTTATTTAAGCGCTTTCAGTTATACTTTTAGCCATTAGCAAGGATGAATTTTATTTTGCTTTTAACTGAATATATAAATTGTTTTATATATGTAACATGGTCACAATGTGTTGTCCGTGTTTGAAAAATAAAACATTCCTATATCTCTAGATATATGAATAAAATAATTTATATAAAACAATCTATATATTTCCATGGATAAATAAAACATTCGCAAAATTTTTATATAATTTATGTACTGAAAAGCAAAATGTTATAAGATCACATAAACAATTTCGATCACCGAAGTTAAGCAACGTTGAGCCTGGTCAGTACTTAGATGGGTGACCGATTGGGAATACCATTTGCTGCAAGCGTTTAGTGACGGATGTCCGTTGGTGCAGTGGATATCGGCTCGCAAAGAGAAATCGGTGAACCAAGTTCGAATTCCAGTTGAATACCCTGCATTCACTTAAGCACTGGCACCCTTGGGAAAGGTATTAATCCGTCTTTCCCTCCAGTTATGGGTTAAATAACAAGAGTAGGACTTTGGGACCCTGACCTAAAAAAAAAAAACAAATTCCCAATGAATCTTGTTACTCGAAAAGAAAAATGTATTACTAGACACAAAACTTATATAAAAGCAACAATAAATTGTTGAAAGAAAAAGATATTACTAGCAATAAATAAATAAAATTTAGTTGGCCGTAGTTGATTTGCCATAAAAACAAAACAATCAACCAACATAAACTTATATATAAAGAAAAAATATAAATGGGTGGGTTAGTTTATGGGGTCGCACAAACACACGTATCCATGGAATTAGAAGTTTCTTTAGAGGTCAACCCCTTCACGACTGGTCTGAACACTCCCAGCTGATCTGACGCCAATGCCTCAGTCCTGACTCTCTTTTCCTTCTTACTTTTATTTTTATTTTTATATTTTTTTATCCTTATCTTCAGTTAAAGAAAATGCGTATTCCAGCAAAATCTTTTGTACCAAATGGAAGGAATTTTGTGTAGTCTGATGAAATGAGCTAATTAAGCTCATTGAAATGAATTATAATTTATAGCCAATTGAAATGATGTGTTGAGTTTTCCTTTTTATAATAAAATAAATGCCAGAGAACTCAAAATATAAAAAAAACCTTGAGTCCTCTTCACTTGGAAATATATATATATATATATATATATATATATATATAGATTGATTGATTGATTGATTGATTGATTGATTGATACTTCGGTTTCGGTCCTAATAGGGTTATACCAGTATACATTTGTATTAAAAATAACTTAAAGGCAAAGGTACATGACCCAGATAGACCAAACAAAATATATTTGGGCTCAAGCAAAGACACCTTTAAGACCAGGTGGTTCAATCACAGATCTACATTTAAAATAGAAAATTAAAAAAAACAATACAAAATTGGCTAACCACATCTAGAAATTAAAATCAAAATATGGAAAAGGCCCAGACATTGTAAAAACAGCCAAACCTTACAACGATGGACAAATATGTAGACTGTGCCAAGAAGAAAAATGAGAAATTATGATATTCCAAAATAAAGACGAACTGTTAAATGAAAGAACGGAAACTATGACTAAATACATCCATACATCCACACTAAGAAATATCTCTTCGGATCATACAACCATGAATGAAAGCGTCATAATCCATTTTAATTTAAACATTGCGCGTTCATAAATTCCCTGCAACGTGAACATTTAAATAAAACACCGTTATAAGAGCGTTCTTTAAAAGAAAAACGGTAAAATCAGTTATTAAAAATCGCCCGAAGACACCGCTCATGGTAGAAACCTGGGTAGCGAAATAAACTCGTTATATATATATATATATATATATATATATATATATATATATATAAATGGACAATTTCATATATAAATATCTATATCTATATATATATATATATATATATATATATATATATATATATGAAATTGTCCATTTATATATATATATAAATGGACAATTTCATATATATAAATGAACAATTTTATTTATATATATATATATATATATATATATATATATATATATATATATATATATAAATGGACAATTCATGTTGGGTTTGTCCTACGTGAATGCCAAATAGCTGTTGAAGAAGATAAGATGGATCAAATTTCACGGCCATTCGATATGTGTGTTTCCTAAGCGTGACACTCTGTGGAAGTTTTCTCGGCTTAATATCCAATATTCCGGTTGTCTAGCAACACGAGAACCTCACGTGGTGTCAATGGAGACATGGCCTTCCCGATCGTATCAAAACGTTATTGGAACTTGATATTCTCGCATGGACATTAAAGAATAATAATGATTTGTGATTGCAGCCATTCAAAACCACACACATAGACACACACGCGTATATATATATATATATATATATATATATATATATATATATATTTCTTAAGAGAAAAAGAGAGAGGGAGAAAACATATATGAGCAGACTGTTATGAGCGGTGATAGTTGGGTAATTAAATATACAGATATATATATATACGATAATGAATATCTTGATTGATCGGTAAACAGACAAAGAGACAGATAGATGCATAGGCAGATAACTATGAGTGCTGATATATATATATATATAGAAAGAAAGAAACAGCTGAATAGATATGATACGAGAATCCTACTCTATTACAATTCCAATTTTTATCAGGCATTATTCATATAAAATACCAATTTTATTGTAACTTTATATAAATAATGGATCATATGCAATAAAGGTGTACAATTCAACTTCTTCTTCTTCATGTGCCGTGTCCTTTCAGGACGTAGGCGATCATGGACATCCACTTGGCTCTGTCTCTTGTCGCTCTCAATATTTTTTCTCTTTGTATCTCTTCCAAATCTTTCTCTGAAATCCATTTTCTCAAGCCAATAAATCTAGAATATAAATGGATAGAAAGTAACATGGCCACAAAGTGAGGGATCACTTTATATATTGATTATAACAGAGGATTGATCCCTCCTTTAAAACCCACATTATAATTTCAGTTTTGTTTATCAAATTCTGATTAGGTATGAATCCATCATTACTGATTAGCTACACAGGAATGCTTTTAGTTTTATTTCTTCTTCTTCATGTGTCGTGTCCTTTCAGGACGTAGGCGATCACGGACATCCACTTGGCTCTGTCTCTTGTCGCTCTCAATATTTTTTCTCTTTGTATCTCTTCCAAATCTTTCTCTGAAATCCATTTTCTCAAGCCAATAAATCTAGAATATAAATGGATAGAAAGTAACATGGCCACAAAGTGAGGGATCACTTTATATATTGATTATAACAGAGGATTGATCCCTCCTTTAAAACCCACATTATAATTTCAGTTTTGTTTATCAAATTCTGATTAGGTATGAATCCATCATTACTGATTAGCTACACAGGAATGCTTTTAGTTTTATTTCTTCTTCTTCATGTGTCGTGTCCTTTCAGGACGTAGGCGATCATGGACATCCACTTGGCTCTGTCTCTTGTCGCTCTCAGTAAATTTTCTCTTGGTATCTCTTCTGTGTGTGTGTGTGTGTGTGTGTGTGTGTGTGTGTGTGTGTGTGTGTGTGTGCGCGCGTGTTTGTGTGTTTGTGTGTGTGTGTGGAGAGATAGAATGGATTAGAGAGAGAAAGTGTGAAAGATGAACAAGCATTGATCGATACAAAGATATTTATTCAACGCACTCTCTTTCTTTCTCTCTATATATATATTATAAATTATGTTTTAGAACATGTACATAATTTTTTTTGTATATGTCCTCTTCTCTACAATCATATGTTTGTTTCAATGTTGGGTCCCCAACATTTCATCAGGAGGAGAGAGCAAGAGTTCGAATTATCCTCTGTTTGAATTTGGTTCGTTGTTGTTGTGGGGTTGGTTGGGGTTATTGATAATTAAGGGAATTTGTCTTTCGTTTTGACCGTTAGACTTTTGAAGAACTTGGTGTGTAAGTGCGAAATTGTTGATTAATGGTATCATCCGTCAATCATTTGCTCAGACCTAACAAGTACGTCTCGCGCTGCTTTCCCCTGTCTCTTCTTCCATTTATCCGACCTGTGAGTATCAAATTCTCCAGGCTCTCTTTCCTCATTACATGTCCCAGGAACCTCATTTGCCTCTTCTTGATATTTATTATCAGTTTTCTTCTCGTTTGCATCCTTTCCAACACCTCATCGTTGCACATGCACTCTGTCCATGATATCCTCAGCATCCTTCTGTAAAACCACAAGCCTCAAGCCTCTATTTGATGAGATCGTCCAGCATTCACTTGCATAAAGAAGGACAGATATCACATAGCAATCCAGCACTCTTTTCTTTGTTTCTAATGAGATTTCAGAGCTCGGGCTAGCTTCTGAAATGCGTCTTTGGCCATCAGGCCAATGCGTCTTTGGATCTCCATGTTGCACTTTCCATCCTCTGTCAAAACACTTCCCAGGTATTTGAATTTTTTTACTTGCTTTATTTTAGATTCTCCATCTTGAAGTTGGCATATTGGTCTCTCCTTTTTGCTGATGACCATAGATTCAATTTTCTTAAGGTTTATGTTCAGTCCCTTCTTTTCACTTTCTTTTGATAACTTCTTTAGAAGGTCCGGCATTTGCCTTTTCGTGTCTGCTATCAGTCTATATTGGTCTCCTCTTTTTACTGATGACCATAGATTCAGTTTTCTTAAGGTTTATATTCAGTCCTTTCTTTTCACTTTCTTTTACTAACTGCTGTAGAAGGTCCTGCATTTGCCTTTTCGTGTCTGCTATCAGTCTATATTGGTCTCCTCTTTTTGCTGATGACCATAGATTCAGTTTTCTTAAGGTTTATATTCAGTCCTTTCTTTTCACTTTCTTTTACTAACTGCTGTAGAAGGTCCTGCCTTTTCCTTTCTGTGTCTGCTATCAGCACCGTGTCATCCGCGTATCGGATATTGTCGAGATTGTGGCCGCCAATGACGAATCCTGGCAAAGCTTTTATTTCTCTCATAATGGCTTCTCTGTACAGCCTGAAAAGATCCGGCGAGAAAACACATCCTTGTCTTACGCCCCTTTCTATTTTTGCATAGCTCCTGAGTTCACTTCCTATCCGTACACAAGCGCTTTGCTGCCAATATAAATTCTTGATTATCTTAACATATCAACTAGAACATTGAAAATAAATACAAAATAGAGAAATGTCAAATCTACAACGTTCTGCGGAAATTTTAAACATTAACTTAAGAGTGTACTTGTTTAAATGTTGGATAATTTTTGAGATTTTCAACATTATAGATAAAGAATAGACAATTTTATATCTTTATTTTTAGATTAAGCATTAGCGAAACAAATTCACGGATTTGGTTGGAAAAAAGCCCCCAGAATGACGTCAAAATACGGGATAATTTTTCATACTTCAATAATCAGTTGGGTTTTGATTAATTTGTTAGGTATTTAAATGTCAGTCAATAATGAGACGTACTGGATTATGTCTCGAAAGAGACATGACTGATTATGCAGAAGATTTTCCCGCAGTAGGTTGCCATTACTTTCTGCGGTAGACTGCTTGGCAACCAAGGCTATAGAACTCAATCTGTCCTGCTATTAACCCGTAGCTAAGCGATTACCTTTCCCGTTTGATAAAAAATACCCTTGCGTGAAAGTGAATGCACTAAATTTAGCTATAATTCGAACTCGGCACCCCGATTTCTCCTTCGGAGCCGATATTCACTGCACTACAACGCCTATCACATTTAAATGTAGGTAGAAAAAAATGTTGATGAAATAGCCTGGGTCACAAAGCACTATCCGTGTCCCCCAATCAGGCTTGAAACTCGGTGGGTTTCAGGGTAGCACGCACTGGCACTGTGTAGTTAGAAACATCATCAAAGTTAATGTCACGGTTTCCTCTCAGGCTTTTGAGGTAATTGTGTTAGCATGATGTTAAAGTATGTGTGTCTTTCGGGGTGGAGACGTATTTACATAACTGACAAGACTGCTGTCTATATGTTCCGAAAAAGAACCCTGCCCAACCAACAATGAGATTTGCAAAATCTGGTGTTAGGACATTCGGTCAGATTATTTTGGGGAGAGAAAAAAAGCCGATAACATTTCGGCAACCCACTTCCATCAGAAATGCTTCTGTCATGGAGTTTTCGCTTGATTATACCTTAGATTCGTGAATAATACTTTTGATGGTGGATTAAAAATATAACAAGCATAAGAATAATGCCCTGGCGTGTTGTATTGAATCGTGTTATTTCGGAGTCTTGTCACGTGATAGCGAATCGGAAGACCAAAATGGCTGCCAATTAGTCGGCAGTCTGTTGGCTAAACAAAAGTCGGAGACGCATTGTTCGTCCAATTTAAAAAGTTTGGATTCTCTCTGCTACATCCTGTTTTAGTTTAGACCGAGCGGGTATCCGGGCCCCACCCGACGATGCTTCAGAACATCAAAGAGCCACCAAATCAGCCAACAGGGTTAAAATATGTTCAACTCATTCTTGGTTAATTTGCTCTAAATATGTCTTGGTGTTTATATATATATATATATATATATATATATATATATATATATGTGTGTGTGTGTGTGTGTGTGTATGTGTGTGTGTCTGTGTCTGTGTGTGTCTGTGTGTGTCTATTTATATATACATATATAAATAAACACACACAGACACACACACACATATATATATATATATATAGATAGATAGATACACACATATATATATAGATATAGATATAGATAGATACACACACACACACACACACACACACACACACACATATATATATATATATATATATATATATACGCCCCTAATATCTAGCAGGTGTTGGGGTGGAGTAGCCGTTATGAGTGGGGAACTGAGAGTGTGTGTCCAAATTTCGACTGAAGCACTCATTTTTCACACATTTTTCACACATGCTATCAAGTAAAGAATATAATCTAAAATAAAGACGGAAGCTGATGATGGTTTACCTGAAATAGGCCCAAACTTCCGATTTACCATGAAATAACGTGTCTGCCTTAATTTTTCTTATATATATATATATATTCTCATAGAGAATTGAGCAGATTACGCAGTCTTGGTTTTAATTTTTCGGTATCTTCAGACGATTTATATCAACTGATTTTACAAAGTTTTTTCGAACCTATAACAATAACTTGGAGAACGTGTATGACTCGGCAAAAGAGACACTCGGGTATTTTCAGCGAAAACAACGAGATTGGTTTGATTCAAACGAACCCGAAATGAAATCTCTCCTTGAAAACATGTATAAATGTCATCTGGGTTTGAGTTTTTGTTTAATGGAGTATTGTCGTGGTTCCGGCTAATAGTCCGGCAAGAAATAATACAGCAATAACCAAAATTGGAAATAACGATATATATATATATATATATATATATATATATATATATATATATATATCTCAGTCTGTTCATTATCTATCTATCTATCTATGGCTCTTCATATCTATCTATCTATGGCTCTTCTATCTATCTATCTATCTATCTATCTATCTATCTATCTATCTATCTATCTATCTATCTCAGTCTGTTCATTATCTATCTATCTATCTATCTATCTATCTATCTATCTGTCTATCTATCTATCTATCTATCTCAGTCTGTTCATTATCTATCTATCTATCTATCTATCTATCTATCTCAGTCTGTTCATTATCTATCTATCTATCTATCTATCTATCTATCTATCTATGTTTTCAAATTTCAAATCTATCTATCTATCTATCTATCTATCTATCTATCTATCTATCTCAGTCTCTTCATATCTATCTATCTATCTATCTATCTATCTATCTATCTATCTATCTATCTATCTCAGTCTGTTCATATCTATCTATCTATCTATCTATCTATCTATCTATCTATCTATCTATCTATCTATCTATCTATCTATGTCTTTTCAAATCTATCTATCTATCTATCTATCTATCTATCTATCTATCTATCTATCTATCTATCTTAGTCTGTTCATATCTATCTATCTATCTATCTATCTATCTATCTATCACAGTCTATTCATTATCTATATATATATATATATATATATATATATATATATATATATATATATATATATACATATACACAGCAAAATACAATACTTGGAACTCTGTTAGTAGAACGAAATATACGGGTTAGGAAGTAATCCTAGAACTCAGACACGCAATGGCCGTGTTCGGTAGTAGTCCTGGCTATCTCTGCCTATCTCTCTTCTGCTCTATCTATCTCTTGTGAGGAGGAGGAGGATATGTAGAAGATGAAAGTGTTCAATCCGTTGAATTGGGTGGTGCCACCATGACACATATTAACATCTGTGGGTTATTTAATGCCAAAAAAGTGAGGTTTTAAGGTTTTAAATAATCGGTTATAATGAGAAGGTTGATTTAGTCAGATCTTAATGAAGATATTTTGTTTCTATTCTTTCTATTTTAAAAAACTGAAAAGGTTTTCTAGTTTTATATTAAAAAATGTTTTGTTGAGAATAATTTTTTCCTTCAAAAATGGGTTATAGTAATAATTTTTTCTTCGAAAATGTGTTTTTCTAATATATATAACCCTAAAACGTTACTGTAGACGTGCTCTGTCTGTCATCCCGTCAAGATGACATTTTCCGTCAGTAAGACCTCTGATTGGGAGGTTGTGAGGAGCACGGAACTACCTCTCAATTGCTGTTGTTTCCAGGTCTAACCTGACCCGGAGTGGTAGCACCTGTTAGGATCCCAGGTATGGGCAAATAGCTAACCCCAAAACTGAGGTCAAAACACTATGAAAGTATAAAAATACACTTTTATAGAAATATATACATAGACGTTTATAAATATATAAATTACATTTATTTTAAATATATGGTTTTGTTAACATTTCCGCTTCTCACGCGGTGTGACGTCATAGAACCGCATTATAAATTTACTAACTGCGTCTGCTATTTGGTAACTGCTGTCGTTACTTAGCAAAGTTTTGTCAACACAACACAAGATAAAAAAAAATCATCTTTGATGGTGGATGTTTTTATTTCATCGTGCCTGTAATCTTTCTGAAGATGACTCATGTGAGCCGAAAGCTTAGAACCAACTTAATAAAAATTATCTAAATGTTGGAGAATTTTTGTCTTTATTTTCAACTGAAATTAAAGCCAAAATACGATGGTTAGAAC
The DNA here is from genome assembly GCA_037127315.1 of Ascarosepion bandense. NCBI lineage: Eukaryota > Metazoa > Mollusca > Cephalopoda > Sepiida > Sepiidae > Ascarosepion > Ascarosepion bandense. The sequence goes on from JBBBDQ010001967.1 coordinate 1,948,061, forward strand.
GGCTCATGATTAACGATAATAGACATTCATTGTCTCATATTTAACAGTATATGTTTAGAAAATTATCTACTGCCTCGATACACTATATATATATATATATATATATATATATATATATACTGCCTCGATACACTATATATAGTTATGAATTAATTGTATTGATTACTATATAATTATATTAAGCTCTATAATATTTATTATATTGAGCACTGTTCATAATAAAATAAATGCCGGGGCACTCAAAATAGTAAAACCTTGAGTTCTCTTCATCTGCAATTATATATATATACTGCCCAGTCAGTCATGTCTCGAAAGAGACATGATCGCCCAAAGCGTGTATCATGTATGGCAAACTGACTGACTGACGTGATTTGTTGATGGGTTTCATAATTTTACTGTGAAATGAGTTGGCCATATTTAGCACGCAGTTTTTGTTTCTTGTGTGATTTTTCTTTTGTTCGGAACTCATAATTACACTGTGAAATTAAGAGTTGAAACCGTAAGTTCTGTGCTAATAGCTTCTTCACCCCAACTACTAACTTCGAGGACTGCCTTTCAGTTTCCCTGTCAACTACGATCTTCAAACATTTTAATGTAATGTTCATCATTACTGTCTGCTTCTTTGAGTCCCGTTATTTTTTTTGTTTTTTGTTTTACACCCAGCGACTCTTTATTGACTTGTTTGTCAGATAAAACGATTGAAAAAAAACAAAACAAACAAAACAAAACTCCCCAACAAAAGAAAAATCACTCAAAAAACAAAAACTGCTTGCTAAATATGGTTAACTCATAAGACTGAAAGGTCTTCTCCTGGAGAGAGGACTACTATTGCTACCACTATTACTGTTAGTCAGTCAGTAAAATGTCATACGTGATACACGCTTGGGCGATCATGTCTTGAAAGAGACATTGCTGACTGGGCAGAAGATTATCTCGCAGTAGGTTGCCATTGCTTTCTGCGGTAGACTGGTTGCCGACAAGGCTACAGAACCCAATCTGTCCTGTTATTTAACCCATAACTGGAGGGAAGTGACGGATTAATACCTTTCCCAAGAGCATTTGTGAGTAAGTGAATGCAAGGAATTCAACTGGAAATTGAACTTGGCTTCCCGATTTCTCGTTCCGAGCCGATATCCACTGCACCGCCGTTATTACTGTAACGATTGCTATTATTACTAGTACTATTACTACTGCTATTAATTATTTTACAACTATTACTGCTATTACTACTACTATTACTACTGCTATTACCATTAGTGCAATTACTACTCCTGCTATTATTACTGTTATAATTACTATTACTGCTGCTATTACTACTATTACTATTACTGATATTACTACGGTTATTACTATTGCTAGTAATATTACTACTACTATTACTGCTATTATTGCTACTACTGCTATTACTATTATTACTTTTACTGTTAGTATTACTACTACTTTTGCGACTAATATTACATCTATTGCTACTACTACTACTGCTCTTATTACTACGACTAAAACTACTATTTTTACTATTATTCTTCTTCTTCTATGTGCCCTGTTCCTTCAGGACGTAGGCGATCATAGCCCTCCACGTCTCCCTATCCCTGGTGGCTCTTAGCACGCCTTCTCCTGTTACACCATGCAACCCTCGTTCCGTCATCCAACTGATCAGGTCCTTCAAATATGTTATCCGCTGCTTTCCCCGGTCTTTTTTCCCTCTATCTGGCCTGTTAGTATCAGGTTCTCCAAGCCCTCCTTTCTCATTGCGCGTCCCAGGAACTTCAGCTGTCTCTTCCTGATGCTTAGTATAAATTTCCTTTTTGTTTCCATCATTTCCAAGACCTCACATGCTCGATCCATGATATTCGCAGCATCCTTCTGTAGAACCACATTTCAGTTGCTTCAAGTTTTTCCTTCATCTTTGATGGTATTGTCCAGCATTCACTGCCATATTG
>JBBBDQ010001967.1:1962500-1982500 GCA_037127315.1 Ascarosepion bandense
TTAAATGTAATGTCAAGAGTCATATCCTATCTCACTAACTTGCATCCTCTCTCTGATGTTCCTTTCTCCGTCCACTCCACTCTCATCAGTATTCTCATCCTTCTCTTACCCACTTCCTGACACCCTCTATAACCTGTCACTCTTTCTCATAACTTTCCTCTTATGTAACCCCCTGCAAAACAGTGGCAGTAAAATGCCTTGCTTGAGGCGATATGATTATCAAAAAAAAAAAAATTCAATACTATTATAATGTGGATATAAAGTGGGAGATTAATTCTACATTACAATCAATATAGAAACTGATCCCCCACTTTACGGCCACAGTTATCCTTCTCTTATCCACTTTCTGACATCCGCTATAACCTGTCACACATTCTCATAATTTTCCTCCTATGTGACCAAACTGCAAAACAGTGGCAGTAAAATGCTTTGCTTGGGGGCAGCATGATTATAAAAAATAAATTCTATACTATTATAAGTGGGTATAAAGTGGGTGATCAATTCTACATTACAATCAATATATAAACTCATCTCTCACTTTATGGCCACAGTCAACCTTCTTTAACCCAATTCCTGACTCTCCCTATAACCTGTCACTCTTTCTCATACGTAACCTTCTGTTAGTGCTTACTGAATATAAAACCCGGCATAACAGAATTGGCCACTATTATTTTATTAGAAAATATACAAATTTCAGGGAAACAAAATGGCAAGAGATTTGTATGAACGTACCCCAAACCCGGCTACAGACATAAGACGTCTAACAATTTTATAAAACTTTACAATCCAGACAGACAGATCATTTAAAGCTAATTGCCCAGACACCATAATCAAAGACCACGAAACAAAATGTGCTTTCTTATTGACAGAAGCCCCTGCAATTGTAACGTACATCTGAAGAACTTTAACAAATTATCACAATACAAGGATCTTAACGAGGAGAACTGAAAAATATGGTACATGAGGCTGTAGGTAATTCCAGTTGTAGTTGGAACCCTCGGATTGGTTGGAAAAGGTTCCGATAGACTCATTGAAGGAATTCCTGGTAGGTTATGTCTTAAAAAATACAAAGCAAATTTACTGAGGTGACACTTTACGAAGGGCTTTAAATACGTTAAAATTGTGTAATCTCTGGTCGTCTGCTTTTTTACAAAAACATTCAGACGCCAATTTTCACCCTAGGCACTTAACTGAGTGAATACAATAGTTGGAAACATAATTAAAACTTCTACTGGGCATAAAGTGGGGGATCGGTTTTTTTATTGTTATTAAGTAATAAACTGATCCTCCATTAATTATATATAATATAATAATGTAATATAATCTATCTCTTCTCCCTGCAGCTATGAGTTTAAATAGCAGGGCAGATTGGGTTCTATAGCCTTGGTTGTAACCAGTCTACCGCAGAAAGTAATGGCAACCTACTATGGGATAATCTTCTGTCCAGGCAGTCATGCCTCTTTCGAGACATGATCGCCCAAAGCGTATATCACATATGGCACTTAACTGACTGCTTGATTATATGAAACACAATTAAAACTGACTGCTTGATTGTATGAAACACAATTAAAACTCCGACTGGGCATAAAGTAGGGGATCGCTTTTCTATTGTTATAAAGTAATAAATTGATCTCCATTATTTATACATTATATAATATTGTAATATAATCTATCTCTTTTCCCTTTAGCTATGAATTAAATGGCAGGACAGATTGGGTTCTATAGCCTTGGCTGACAACTAGTCTACTGTAGAAAGCAATGGCAGCCTACTGCGGGATAATCTTATGCCCAGTCAGTCATGTCTCTTTCGAGACATGATCGCGAGTAAAATAGCTGTACTGGTAATGAACGTCGCAAAACGAATTAAACGCATCCGGCAAGAATGAAATGCAACTTAAACGTAAATAATATAATCGGGATGGAGATGTGCTCATCTTAAAACAATTTCCGCCAGCTGATTAGTTAGTCAGAGCAATTAATCAAACACTTTAGTATAAATTTAGTGGAACTTTTCTGTCATTTTGTGAATTACCCCCGGGGATGGAGCGTTAGTAGTTTGCAAATGTAATTATCTTATGATAATAATAATAATAACATAGGACATTATTTTGAAAAACCAAAAAGAAAAAACTTGCCTATTAATTGATATGGCTTGTCCAGCGGATTGTAACATAGCAACCAAGGAATTCGAAAAACTGTCAAAATATAAAGACCTGGAAATTGAAATAGAAAAAATGTGGAAATTGTAAACAAGAATAGTGCCAGTGATAGTAGGAGCACTTGGAATGATAAAAAATGGAACAAAACAACACAATGACAGAATCCCTGGAAACCCCAGCTTAAGAGATATACAAAAAATTGTCTTGTTAAGTACAGCCCACGGACTAAAGGGAACTTTGTTTATGTAACGCTAAGAATATTAAGGACATATGAAAAAACATGAAATGGAGCCATAACAACACACCACAACCTGGCTTAGGTCTTTCTACAGATTTGGTAGGTAGTACGACCATAGCAGAAATCGAATTATAATGAAAAATGACATAATAATAATAAATACCAAAACCCACAAATAGGAATTGAAATATATCTTAAAGCAACGGTTATCCATGTAATAGTAGGAGCACTTGGAATGATTAAAAAAGGAACTGAAAAATGTAAAAACATTTTACTTAAGACAACCGACGTTTGTAGAAAGACTTGTATTTTTTAATACTTTTATACTTGTATGCGATTTTAAAACATAATCTGAAGAAGAAAAACATAGCGTCGAAATATTGTTAAACATTGTCACTTTTCTTTTTCGTTTTTTTAAATTTAATTTTTTTAATTTTTTGTCACGCTCTTCTCTCCTTTAATTTCCTTCCGGGTCCCAATCAGAGACCTAATATAAAAAACAGCATTTGAATATTTTCGTAAAAAAAAAAAATTTAAAAAATTAGATAACCTGAGGTCACGCACATTTTACATATAAAAAGCCCTTAATACCTGGATTACGGCCTATCACGTTGAATACACCGGTTCTCGCTCGATCACCGAAGTTAAGCAACGTTGAGTCTGGTCAGTACTTAGATGGGTTGACCGCTTGGGAATACCAGGTACGGTGAATGAAAGAATAGAGTGATCAGTCAGTCAGTTAAGTGCCATACGTGATACACGCTTGGGCGATCATGTCTCGAAAGAGACATGACTGACTGGGCAGAAGATTATCCCACAGTAGGTTGCCATTGTTTTCTGCGGTAGACTGGTTGCAGACCAAGGCTATAGAACCTAATTTGTCCTGTTATTTAACCCATAACTGAAAGGAATAGACGGGTTAATAGCTTTCCCAAGGGTATTTGCGCGTAAGTGAATGCAATGAATTTGGCTGGAATTCGAACTCGGCTTCCCGCTCTCTCGTTCCGAGCCGATATCCACTGCACCACAACGCACATAATACGTTGCCGAAAAGTGGAACTTTTAGGTTACAAAGCGTTGGTATTAATGAATCGGAATTAAACCTATTATTCATAGCTTCAAAAGTCTGCGTTGCTTGACACCAAAACATTTTCTCCGAAAGGTGCTGTCCGTATGAGGTGGTTCTTGATGGTGGGGGGGGGGGTCATAATGCAAGATCTCAATTATACTCATTTTGCCAGCCATCGAATGCCCCTCCATACACATATTTCTATCAACCACCATAGGCAGTCTCTCCTACCACCCATAAGCATGAACCAAGCGAGTTTCCCTGAAAGCAATACACTGCGCCTCCTCGGCCTCATCCTCTTTTCCGACCTCAAGTGCAACCCTTACATTGAATCAATAGCTAAATCAACTGCTAGGAAGGTTGCGTCACTGTGTCTGGCCAAGAAGATTTTTTCCCTCTGAGCCCATCTCGCACATATATAAATCAACCATCCGGCCGTGCATTTAATACTGTTGTTATATCTGGTCAGGCGCCCCTGCTATTCATCTCAGGGTTCTCGACAGACTCCAAAGGAGAATCTGTAATGTGATTGGCCCCGATCTGGCAGCTCGTCTCCAGCCACTTTCTTACCAACGGGATATGGCTTCCCTCTGTCTCTTCTACAAATATTTTCATGACTTCTACTTCGAGGAGCTTAGCTAACTGATGCTCCCTCCACAAGGATTTCCTCGAACAACCAGACTGGTAACAAGCTCTCACACTTTTAAAGTTAAACCTACTAAATGCAGCCGACAGTTCTTTTTCATCAGTTTCTTTTCTCGCACCTCCCGCTTGTATACTTGCTTCCCTGACTGCTACAATCTCTAAGAATTTAAATGCAGTGTCAATTCCCATCACTTGTCCACTTAACTCCAGTCCTTCCTTCGTCCTTTCCCCATCGCCTCGTGTATTTTTTTTCTTTTCCTTTCTCACTCTACCCTACTGTCATCACACCAGTAATCCTATCCTTCTCTTGCCCTTTCTATGACACCTCCCTGTAACCGGTTCATCTTTATATCCACTCTCCCCCTGCTTAAACTTTCACTCTCCTCTTATGTAGCCCCACCCCCACTGAGCACCAGTGGCGGTACCGCCTTGCTTAGGATGAAACAATTAAAAAAAAAACAAAGAAAAAATATACGAATTTTTTTATGCCAACGCGTTTCGTTCCATCATGCACTTTATCAAGGCGCACCTTTTATAACGATATGGCTTGTTTAAATTATTCAAAGAAGGAAAGACGTTGGTATAACAAGTTTCCCTCTTGTCGTTTCAGATGTCTGCCTTACTTGGCCCAGCAAATATTCTGGAAAGGTGCTTTAGGCATCGCACCCCATAATGCAAAAATTTTCGGTTGAAAAGTATATAGATAATCATGGTAAAAATAATAAAAGGGAGGAGGTAGCGGAATAATAATAATAATAATAATTTTTGTTTTTTTCTATATTAAAGTCCCTAACGATTACTAGCGAGTACTTGGCAAAACAATGTTTATCTAGTGGGTGGGTAAAATATTCTCTGTGTTTGAGAAAATACAAATAAAATTCATTTCCGACATGAAAAAAGAGTTAATGTGTAATGTTGCAGTGATCAAATGGCATGTTTGAAAGACATGCATGAAGACACAAAAATAAGGAATTTCTTGATAAGAAAGTTGAATAATGATATTATTGGCCGTGCTCATATCTATCTAAACTCATTTATAAATGGAACTTTGTCTGTGTGTGTGTATGTGTGTGTGTGTGTGTCTGTTACCTATAGACTCCGAAACGGCTGAACCGATATTCTTGAGAATTTACACAGTTGTACGATAAGCGTCTGCGAGTGTTCTTAGCTAGGTTTTGTGTCGAGGAAGTTATAGATAGTCTTTAGATGTGTACATGAAATGAGCTTTAGAGTAAAGATCCGTAAAAAACGAAAACAATTTTAATCCACCCTAATATATAAGAATAACATCATGGTATCATAGACAAACTTTAGATGTCTTCATGAAATAAACTTTTGAGTAATGTTCTTCTAAACAAAAAGAAAAAAACGAAAATACTTTTGATATATCCCAATATTTAGATGTTTGTCCGTAGAATATATTCCTTGCACATAAATCACCTGAATAGCCTTTTATATATATATATATATATATATATATATATATATATATATATATATATATATATATATACAAATTACCCAGGTGGGTTAAATGTGAAAGCAATGAACAGTTTTTGATCACTGTCGAATGCAAAGGGCGTTACAGTGGTTTGCGTTTATTGATCGTCTTTAGCCGAACAAGAAAGAAGCAACGAAATGGAAGGCAATTTTGTGGAAAAGTCAACTTTCGCCCGCCAAAGTTTGATCAGAAGAATGACATCACGATGCAAAAGTTATCGGTGGAGATCAAATGAATTTCACATTATCCAAGATTCTGGACAGCAATAATGGCTATCATAGGAGAATAATGGCTTTTAGTTCAACATGAGTAAACGTTTTCACATGTATAAACCCGGCCAAAAATTCCTTAAGATTAGAGAAAATTCGAGAACTTTCAGGCAAAGAATATAGACAAAGTAACAAAAGTACACACACACACACACACACACACACACACACACACACACACATTTCTTTTATTATTGTTCACTCAAAAGAGGGCCGGAGATCCCTTCAAGGTAGAGAGTTACTGAATTAAATTTTTGTATAATGTTGTAAGATAAGCGTTCTGAATAAGGGGGAGAATTTCGGGTTGGATGAGGGTGGGAAAATATTTTGCTTTTTCTTGTATTTTTGTGTTTGTTTAATAATTGAGAAAAACTGTTAAACGCTTAAACGCCCTCAATTGTAATTATTTTAAAATTTTAAATTTATCACTTGCAGCTATGGAAGGTATTTGAAAAACAAGCGTCCCCATATAAGGGAGTTTTTTTTTAATCGTTTCACCCCAAGCAAGGCAGTAACGCCACTGATGCGCAGGGGGCTACATAAGAGTAAAAAGATTAGACAGGAGGAGAGTAAAGAGAAAGACGAACCATTTACAGGGGGTGTCAGAGAAAGGAGCAAGAGAAGGATGGGAATACAGGTGTGATGCCAGTTGCAAAGGTAGAGAGAAAGGAAAAGATACCCCTGGTGATGTAGAAAGAACTAGTCAAGTGGCTAAGAGATGGGTCTTGACATTGCATTTAAATTCCTGAATGTTGTAGGCGTCAGGAAAGCAATAATATGGAAGAAAGTTCCACAGGCGGGAAGTGCGGGAAAAGAAGCTGCCGGAGTAGAATACTAGTCTGCATTTGGTTGATCTAACTGTGAATGGGTGGGACCCAGTTGCCAGTCTGGTTGTCCGGGTAAACTCATGTGGCAGGGGCACCAGTGACTTATGTTTGTCGGAGCAGAAGCCATGAAAATAGTTATAGAATAGACAGAGGGAAGACATATCCAGTCGGTGGGGAAGTGGCTGGAGTCGAGCCGCCAAGTCGGTATCTATCACATTACAGATTCTCCTTTGGAGCCTGTCAAGAAAATTAAGATGGGCTTAATCAGGAAAATATACATACTATACACCCTTGTGCAAATTAATTGAAACAACTGTTTTAATTTCCTTTTTTGTCGCTATATATGCAGTTTTAGACCCACTTGAGAGACAGGGTGTAATCGATTTCTATTTTTTTCGCAGAGTAGGTCATTAGCAACGGTATGCAGTGATATGAATCTATTTTCGGGGTGTAAATTAGTTTGGTCCTGAAAAATATTGCTTCATATGTGATTGCATCAGATTTTTATCACCCAAGACACTAAACGCTAACCCAACACACTGTCACTTCAGTGGGTCCACAACTGACCGTATGGTTAAAGAAAGGCAACTAAAGAGGTTGTTTCAATTAATTTGCACAATAAGAAATCAGTCGATATTTGTTCTTCTTGGTCTTCTCTTATTTGATTAAAAAAAGAATGTTAATTCGTATGAAGAACTATTTGAATGTTAATGGCCCTTCTCAAAACAATGAAATATACCAAAATATTCTTATCTTGGTACTAGCAGTATAGCTCAGGTGTAATGAAAGATTTAAAACTAATCCATGGTCCTGGAGCTCAGACTCTTTGGACGTTGGCACGAAAGACTAAAAAGCAATAGTTGTTTCCAGTTCAAGCGAAACCGTATACTGAAAGAAAAATGAATGGATGTAAGTCAAATTTTGATTTCCTGGTATGGATATCAAATAAGCTTTTTCGACGTAAACTGAATTTTGAAGGTTAAATAAGTCCTCTGAGTAAATGGTATCATGGCTGCGACTAAGAACTACAATTATACCTACTTAGAGCCAAACCTGAAGCAAAAACTAAAATAAATGGGCTGAAAAAAATACAGACATACATGCAAATAAACAGACACACACACACAAACATTTTTCTGCACTATTGTAAGAACTGCAACCTCGAAACTTCTGAATATCGTTTCTTATGTCTTTGCCTATGAGTGTATCAAATTTGATTAAAATCGGACCACTCCTTCTATAACCCGATTTTTTCGATTATCGATATTTATCGGAGGTACCTCGACACAAAACCTAGCTAAGAACACTCGCAGACGCTTATAGTACAACTGTGTAAATTTTCAAGAAAATCGGTTCAGCCGTTTCGGAGTCTATAGTTAACGGACACAAACACAGAGACAAAGTTTCATTTATAAATATCTTGGTATTCGTATTGATATATGACCTACCTATTTGCAGTCCCCCCTGTTTTATTTTTATTTTCTTAATAGAAGTTATTTTCATATATTTTTTTGTGAATTTTTTAGCGTCAGTCAGTCAGTTAAGTGCCATACTTGATACACGCTTGGGCGATCATGTCTCGAAAGAGACATGACTGACTAGGCAGAAGATTATCCCGCAGTAGGTTGCCATTGCTTTCTGCAGTAGATTGGTTGCCAGCCAAGGCTAAAGAACCTAATCTGTTCTGTAATTTAGCTCATGGCTGGAAGGAAAAGAGATAGATTATATTACATTATTATATTAAGTATAATTAATGGGGGATCAGTTTATAACTTTATGACAATAGAAAACCAATTCCCCACTTTATGACCAGTAGAAGTTTTAATTATGTTTCCAACTATTATATTCAGTCAGTCAGTTAAGTGCCATACTCGATACACGCTTTGGGCGATCATGTCTCGAATGAATATTTTCTACGATTTCTCGTTCCAAGCCCATATGCACCGCACCACCCACGCATATCCGTGATAACGATTCTTCTTCTATGTGCCCTGTCCCTTCAGGACATGGGCGATCTTGGCTTTCCACGTTTCCCTATACCTTGTGGCTCTGAGCACGCCTTTTCCTGTTACACCATGCAATCCTCGTTCCGTCATCCACCTGATTAGGTCCTTCAAATATGTTATCCGTTGCTTTCCCCTGTCTCTTTTTCCCTCTATTTGGCCTGTTAGTATCAGGTTCTCTAAGCCCTCCTTCCTCATTGCGTGTCCCAGGAACTCCAACTGTCTTTTACTGATACTCAGTATTAATTTCCTTTTTGTTTCCATCATTTCCAAGATTTCATCATTGCTCACATGCTCGATCCATGATATTCTCAGCATCCTTCTGTAGAACCACATTACAGTTAATGATTATTAATCCTTTAATTGGGAAACATTTCTTTCAATAAGTTCTTAAGAACTAGAACCTTTATTTATCTAAAGTCTAAGGTAAAAGATTTGGAGGAAAAGATTTGGAGGAAAAGATTTGGAGGAAAAGATTTGGAGGAAAAGATTTGGAGGAAAAGTCAAATCAAAAGTAATCAACGTCAGTAATAATAAAATTTTCTTTTATGTGAAATATAAAAGGTCATGTTTAATAAGCACAACTCATGCGGAAAAACTCGTTCAATATCAAACAGAAAAGCCCCCCAAAAAGTCATAATAACAACAACAACAAAATTATAGGAAAACCCACAGACAGAACAATCAAAGCTAATCGACCACGAAAATAGAATGTGCTTTCATATTGACATGCCAGTCCCTGCAGATTGTAACGTATCTTTGAAGATCTTAAAAAAAAAAAAAATACCAAAATACAACTATCTTGAAGTGGAAATCTCAAAAATGTGGTACAGGAAGTTATCAATAATTCCAGTTGTTGTTGGAACACTCGGATTGATTGGAAAATATTCGGAGATAATGGTTGAAGGGGCGCTTTGTTGACCATACCTTAAGGAAATACTACAAATTGTACTCACAAGTACAGCTCACATATTACGAAGAGCTTTACCTATGTCAATATATGGTTATTCAAATATCAATGTGTTGTGGGATCTCCCCTTTTTCTATGAAAATGGACACAACTTGAGTGTACATATACACCTGCCATAGTGAGACATCGTAGAGATCCGTAGGTTGCTGAAAGATACCGAACGATACCGAAGTTTCACAGAGAATACCGCGTCAGTAGTCATAGTAGCTCTGAGCTCCCCTCAGCCAGAATAGTATTACACAGCACCCGTCAGTTCCGACGTGGACATGCTAATTCCAGCACGGCTTCACTTCAACGACTTGAATATATATATATAACTACTAATCGTATTCCTGGATGACTAACCTGCGTTCAAGTTTGTATCTTTACGTTTAATATAACTTATTTATCTATCTCAAATATCTGTTTTGTTGTTCATTATTTTGTGCGGTTCCTCACCCGAAATCCCCCAAACAATAAAAAGGACTTAATTTCTGTCTCTTTTATAAGAGAATTAATCTTTTTAGACATTGGTATTAATGACCTAAAAAATAGAATGTTCTTTCTTGTTGACGTGGCATTTCCAGCAAATTGTAATGCATTATTGGAGATCTTCAAAAAAACTATCAAAATACAAGAATCTTGAAGTGGAAAACTAAACACTTTGGTACATGAGGATATCAATAATTCTAGTTGTAGTTGTAGCCCTCGGGGTGATTGCAAAATGTTCCGATAGACACATTGAAGGGGTTCCTGGTAGGCCATGCCCCAAAGAAAGGTACCGCAAATACAGCTCATATATTACAAAGAGCTTTATCTATGTAAAATGTATGCGATCTTAGGCGTTTTTTTACATAAATGATCAGAGGATAATGTCATGAAGTCATTTCTGATCTTAGGTCTCTGATTTGAAGCAAACATGTATAAAACAGAAACCCAATATGGGAACAAAAATAAAATCCTTAACAAAAGAGTTTGATTTGTCTTTAACAAAATTTGCATAAACAAAATTGACGCCCAAAAGCATTCAATTCAAATATATATGTACTAGCAGTATAGCTCGGCGTAGCTCGGGTGTAATGAAAGCTTTAAAACTAATACATGGTCCTGGAGCTCAGACTCTTTGGACGTTGGCACGAAAGACTAAAAAACAATAGTTGTTTCCAGTTCAAGCGAAACCGTAGACTGAAAGAAAAATGAATGGACGTAAGTCAAATTTTCATTTCCTGGTATCGATATAAAATTTTCTGCATTATTGTAAGAACTGCAACATCGAAACTTCTGAATATCGTTTCTTATGTCTTTGCCTATGAGTGTATCAAATTTGATTAAAATCGGACCACTCCTTCTATAACCCGATTTTTTCGATTATCAATTTTCGATATTTATCGGGGGTACCTCGACACAAAAGCTAAGAACACTCGCAGACGCTTATAGTACAACTGTGTAAATTTTCAAGAAAATCGGTTCAGCCTATAGGTAACGGACACATACACACAGACACATACACACAAAGTTCCATCTATAAATAAGTTTAGATATGTGGCGTGTCTCTTCAGAACGTAGGCGATCATTGTCCCTGTCTCTTGTTGCTCTCAATAATTTTTCCTCTTGGTAAATCTCTCCAATCCGGCTCCACCATCCATTTGCGCAAGCCTATCAAATATGTCTCGCCCTGTGTTCCCCTTCTATCTGTCCTGTGAGTATTAGATTCTCTAGGCTCTCTTTCCTCATTACGTGTTCCAGGAACCTCAGCTGTATCTTCCTGATGTTAATTATAAGTTTTCTTCTCGTTTGCATCCTCTCCGACATCTCATCGTTGCTCATGTGTTCAGTCCATGGTATCCTGAGCATCCTTCTGTAGAACCACATTTCTGCCGCCTCAAGCCTCTCCTTCATCCTTGAGGAGATCGTCCAACATTCCCTGCCATACAGAATGACAAATATAACATAGCAGTCCAGCACTCTTCTACAGAGTGTCATATATTAAATCCAAAACAGACGAAAAGGAAAATGAGATGGATTTTTTCATCTTGACGTTTTCTACGGACATGAATTAGAACGATTATGTTGAACCAACTGTTTGTTCTGCTGCTAGGAATGTTGGCTCAATGTCTTGTACTAGACAACTTTTTGTTAGGGCGCCGCTCCTATTTGACTACAAATGGATTGTTCCCATTGCTATATAAAACAATGGTGGATTCTCTACAGGAGAGTCGTCGCGAGTCACTAGACTGACGACTCTACGACACTGTCAGCCCTCTGCCTTCCGGTAGAGGGCGCTCTCTGCTTCCGAGCAGAGAGCATTAACCCAGTCGTGGTTCCGCCAAAGGGTAGAACCACGACTAGGGAAAAATAGACAGATATTTTTTGGCCCGGCTATATGGCCGGGAATACCCACTATAAAATGACCATGTGTCACATCCAGCCTACGTGGGAAGGCTAGTAAATACAGTCGTAGAGAGTCACTAGACTGACGACTCTACGACACTGTCAGCACTCTGCCTTCGGGTAGAGGGCGCTCTCTGCTTCCGAGCAGAGAGCAATAACCCAGTCGTGGTTACGCCGAAGGGTAGAACCACGACTGAGCAAAAATAGACAGACATTTTTTGGCCCGGCTATATGGCCGGGAATACCCACAATAAAATGACCATGTGTCACATCCAGCCTTTCTTGGGAAGGCTAGTAAATACAGTCGTAGAGAGTCACTTGAGAGTCTCTAATGAGTTACTGAAGAGTCAGTGCGAGTCAGTGAAGAGTTAGTCACACTTCCGGTGGCGTACCGGAAGTAATCACGTATGCACACGTCTTACGACGGATTGGACTCTTGTATCTTTCTATTGTAAATATTACTAATCACTTCTGTACATACTAACCGTCTTTCCGCGAAATACAACTTATATTCTGATTCTGTTGTTGAGTTATTCATTTATACTTGGCGACATAACACTTTTGTTGCCAGAATCTATCTTAAAATTTTATAAGTTTATCTTATATATTTATAAGTTTACATATTTATAAGTTTACCATACTACCTTTCTTAAATATTGCTGCCACTATTAGTCTGGTGATCCTGCTATATCTTCAGAGATTCTTGATAAAATCTAAAAAGTCTGCAGTGTTATTGGTCATGGCCTGGTATATCACCTTCACTCACTTTCTCACCAGCTTACCAGTTCTTCCTATATAAATACTTTCATGATAATTGTTCTGATGAAATTTCTGCTATAGTACCTAGACTTTGTAGTACAGTGGATATCGACTCAAAACGACAAATCGGGGAGCCGAGTTCGAATTCCAGTTTAATTTCTTGCATTCTTTTACGCACAAATAACCTTGAGAAGGTATTAATCCTTCTCTTCCCTCCAGTTATGTGTTAAATAACAGGACAGTTTGAGTTCTATAGCCTTGGCTGGCAACCAGTCTACCGCAGAAAGCAATGGTAACCTACTGCGGGATAATCTTCTGCCCAGTCAATCATGTCTCTTTCAAGACGTGTTTGCCGAAACGTGTATCACGTATGGCACTTAACTGACTGAATATAATAGTTGGAAACATGATTAAGGCTTCTACTGGGCATAAAGTGAGGGATCTGTTTTCTATTGTTATAGAGTAATACACTGATCCCCCATTAATTATATATAATATAATAATCTAATATAATCTATCTCTTCTCCCTCCAGTTATTGGTTAAATATTAGAACAAGTTGGGTTCTATAGCCTTGGCTGGCAACCAGTCTATCGCAGAAAGCAATGGCAATCTACTGCGGGATAATCTTCTGCCCAGTCAGTCATGTCTCTTTCGAGACATGATCGCTCAAGCGTGTATCACGTATGGCACAACTGACTGACAAGATTGGTAGCAAGGTTTCATCATGTTGCAGTTGAAATGGCTAGATGTAAATGTTATAAATACTTCCATGGTAATTGTTCTGGTGAACAATTTTTATGTAAATACAGGTGTCTCCCAGAACCTTATTCTTGGACCTTCATAATTCCCAATTTCCATCAATGACTTTCCTGATATTATCAGTTCTCAAATTCAGATCTATCGTGATGACACAACTATTTACCCCTGTCTTAAAGTTCAGTCAAATCAGTTTGAGAATGCCACATTCGCAACTGATTTCAAAGATGACCTACAATCTGTTGTTAACTAGATCAAGAAATGACTTGTTAATTTTACCCCCACCCACTCCGCGAATAAAAAACCCTGCTCTCTCTTAATCATCTAAGAGAAACATTTTTTTACCTTTTATCGTCATGATTGATGCTAACAGTGTGACCCATTGAGCCTTATCAATCTAATGTTTTCCGCTGACATGAAGTGGAAAGATTACATTGAATCAATTTTGGTAGGTCTGCTGCTAAGAAACTTGGTTCCTTGTGTCGGGTTAGACAATTTTTAATTTTTTTTTTTTTTACCAGAATCTATCATACATATTTATAAATCTACCATTCGTCCTTGGTTTGAAGATTATATTGTATCAATTACAGTTGCTATGAAAGTTGGTTCCCTGTGTCGGGACAATTTTTTTGCCAGAAATCACACCCTTTTTGGGATATGAAAAGAAAAAAAATTCCTTCTGATGAAATATTACGAACGGAGAATATTCCCGTCTATTCCATGTCCTCCGAAGGAGAAAAATATGACGTCAATAGAATTGGAGTAGATAGACTAAACTATCGCCCGGTTCGCACTCCACCCACGTCTATTGAACAGGTGAAGAGGCTCATCCCTTGTTTCCTGTTTAGGATGTAGTTTCCGGCTTTCTCTTTTCCAATCTGTTCACTCTTTTCTTTATTTTTTTTTCTTCAATTGGAGTAGATAGACTAAACTATCGCCCGGTTCACACTCCACCCACATCTATTGAACAGGTGAAGAGGCTCATCCCTTGTTTCCTGTTTAGGATGTGGTTTCCGGTTTTTCTCTTTTCTAATCTTTTCACTCTTACGTAGCCTCCTGCGCATCAGTGGCGTTTTCGCCTTGCTTGGGGTGATATGATTTTAAAAAAAAAATCTATTCATCTAATTGGATCTGGTGCTTCCATATATTTAGAAATTCTTTGTAAAATACAAAGAAAACTCTGCAATATTATCATGACCTCGCATATTGACTCTAGTCACAGTAACATAATTTACCTGTACCGTTTCTTTAAATAGTTTCTGATGAACTTTCTTGTATGTTATTTGGACTTTAAGCGTACTACTAGATTGGCAGCTAGGTCTCATCATCTTACAGTTGAAATGGCTAGATGTATACCATAAGTTATATGCTAAGAGCCTCTTCTATCGCTTGTGGAATTCTCTTCTGGTTTCCTGATCTCCAGTCAACTTTGATCTTCAATAATTTAAATGAAATGTAAATCGTCATCTTCTTCACGTATTCGCTCACACTCAGTAACCCCAAGTGTCTTCGTGGCTTTATTGCCTTGATATGATTTCAAAAAAGCGAGCAAGAAATAAAATAGAAGTTTCTCAGTAGATAAGTCATCGTTGTCAACGAAAATTGGCAATCTTTTAGTGAAAACTTTGAATTGACACAGACTTATACTAACCTGTCTCTTCTTCAATTAAATTGTTTATTCTTAATATGAATCCAAGCAAAAACAATCTCAGCAAGTTTTTTTTTTTTACAATGGTCTTCATTCTGTAGAAGACACAAAAGCTCCTAGAAGTAGATGATTACAAATTTAGAGCAAAGTTTATGGGGATATGTCGGAAAGATAACGTTTGAGTCTAGACTTGAACAAGGTTACGATCTGGGGAGCATCCTGTTGGGGGTCGGCTCCACAGATAAGGGTTCCATGGAAAGAAACTGCTCGTGAAACTTATATCTAATCAAAAGAATAGGGAACAAAGGAAGGTACTTCGTTACAGTGTGTGTAGCTTGGCGGGCCATAGCAATCTGTGAAGCATCCTGTTGGGGGTCGGCTCCACAGATAAGGGTTCCATGGAAGGAAACTGCTCGTGGAACTTATATCTAATCAAAAGAATAGGGAACAAAGGAAGGTACTTCGTTACAGTGTGTGTAGCTTGGCGGGCCATAGCAATCTGTGAAGCATCCTGTTGGGGGTCGGCTCCCCAGATAAGGGTTCCATGGAAAGAAACTGCTCGTGGAACTTATATCTAATCAAAAGAATAGGGAACAAAGGAAGGTACTTCGTTACAGTGTGTGTAGCTTGGCGGGCCATTGCAATCTGTGAAGCATTCTGTTGGGGGTCAGCTCCACAGATAAGGGTTCCATGGAAAGACACTGCTCGTGGAACTTATATCTAATCAAAAGAATAGGGAACAAAGGAAGGTACTTCGTTACAGTGTGTGTAGCTTGGCGGGCCATTGCAATCTGTGAAGCATCCTGTTGGGGGTCGGCTCCACAAATAAGTGTTCGATGGTATGGAGATGCTCGTATAACACGTATTTAATTAAAAGAATTGGATACGAATGAAGGTAGTTCGCTACAGTTTGTGTAGCTTGGCGGGCCATAGCCGTGAAGGTTAGAACTGGTGACCCTGTTGCCTAAACCTGTGTTCCCACTCTGGTTATTTGGTAATTTTCTGTCTAAATTTTGTTCGGGCGACATATGTGAAACCTTGTTTCCAATGAGTCCATGTCTGTACTTTGCAGGGGAGTCAAGCATAACACTGAGAAGAATTTCTCGTATGCTATCCCTAGTCGTTGTGGCAAAGAATACAAAAGTGAAAGCACCAAATTAGGAATCAGACAATGAAATCAGGTATGGCTGATCATGTATGGGAACGATAAGAGATTTCACAATCCTGTAGAATTAAGTAAAAACACTAGAGAGAGAACAATACCGAATCATGCATCCGCAGAAGGCCGAGAAATAAAAATCCATTAATAAAAACGAAACTGAAACGTTAGTAAGGTTTCAGCAGCAGCGACAACAGCAGCAGGAGAATAGAAGAGGCGGGGAAGTTAGTCAAGCAGCAGGGCAGCAGCAGGCAGCAGCAGGAACATCGGTTTTAAAACGTTAGTTCGGGGATTTGGTGGCATAGTAATTGTGAATTCTAAGACAGGTAGTAAAGATTTAGGCTAGAGGAAATGGGGCAGGTAATGGCTGAGCAAAACGACAAATAGTAATAAATACTCATCCCAGATATTCAGTTAGAAATTGCAAAGTATCACGCGATCAATAGCCAATATTTTTTTTATTTTTAAAAATGACATGAGCATAGTTTGGCATTCCAAGAATCGTGGTTCCGCATGATCTTCTTCTTCTTCTTCTTCTTCTTCTTCTTCTTCTTCTTCTTCTTCTTCTTCTTCATCTTTTTCTTCTTCTTCTTCTTCTTCATCTTTTTCTTCTTCTTCTTCTTCATTTTTCTTTTTCTTTTCTTCTTCATTCTTCTTCTTCTTCTTCTTCTTCTTCTTCTTCTTCTTCTTCTTCTTCTTCTTCTTCTTCTTCTTCTTCTTCTTCTTCTTCTTCTTCTTCTTCTTCTTCTTCTTCTTCTTCTTCTTCTTCTTCTTCTTCTTCTTCTTCTTCTTCTTCTTTTTCTTTTCTTCTTCTTCTTTTTCTTCTTCTTCTTCTTCTTCTTCTTCTTCTTCTTCTTCTTCTTCTTTTTCTTCTTCTTCTTTTTCTTCTTCTTTTTCTTCTTCTTCTTCTTCTTCTTCTTCTTCTTCTTCTTCTTCTTCTTCTTCTTCTTCTTCTTCTTCTTCTTCTTCTTCTTCTTCTTCTTCTTCTTCTTCTTCTTCTTCTTCTTCTTCTTCTTCTTCTTCTTCTTCTTCTTCTTCTTCTTCTTCTTCTTCTTCTTCTTTTCTTCTTCTTCTTCTTCTTCTTCTTCTTCTTCTTCTTCTTCTTCTTTTTCTTTTTCTTTTTCTTCTTCTTTTTCTTCTTCTTCTTCTTCTTCTTCTTCTTCTTCTTCTTCTTCTTCTTCTTCTTCTTCTTCTTCTTCTTCTTCTTCTTCTTCTTCTTCTTCTTCTTCTTCTTCTTCTTCTTCTTCTTCTTCTTCTTCTTTTTCTTCTTCTTCTTCTTCTTTTCTTTTCTTCTTCTTCTTCTTCTTCTTCTTCTTTTTCTTCTTCTTCTTTTTCTTCTTCTTCTTCTTCTTCTTCTTCTTCTTCTTCTTCTTCTTCTTTTTCTTCTTCTTCTTCTTCTTCTTCTTCTTCTTCTTCTTCTTCTTCTTCTTCTTCTTCTTCTTCTTCTTCTTCTTCTTCTTCTTCTTCTTCTTCTTCTTCTTCTTCTTCTTCTTCTTCTTCTTCTTCTTCTTCTTCTTCTTCTTCTTCTTCTTCTTCTTCTTTTTCTTTTTCTTTTTTCTTTTTTCTTCTTCTTCTTTTTCTTTTCTTCTTCTTCTTCTTCTTCTTCTTCTTCTTCTTCTTCTTCTTCTTCTTCTTCTTCTTCTTCTTTTTCTTCTTCTTCTTTTTCTTCTTCTTCTTCTTCTTCTTCTTCTTCTTCTTCTATGTGCCCTGTCCCTTCAGGACGTAGGCGATCATGGTTCTCCACGTCTCCCTGTCCCTTGTGTCTCTTAGTATGTTTGCTCCTGTTACACCTCGCAATCCTACTCTTCCGAATGCCAGATACTTTTTTTTATAATCGTATCGCCCCAAGCAAGGCATTTTACTGCCACTGTTTTGCAGTGGGTTACATAGGAGAAAAGTTATGAGAAAGAGTGACAGGTTATAGGGGTGTCAGGAAGTGTGTAAGAGAAGGATGAATGTGACCATAAAATGAGTGATCAGTTTATATATTAATTGTAATGTAGAACTGATCCCCCACTTTATAACAACATTATAATAGTATAATAGAATTTTTTTTATCATCATATCGCCCCAAGCAAGGCATTTTACTGCCACTGTTTTGCAGTGGGTTACATAGGAGGAAAGTTATGAGAAAGAGTGACAGGTTATAGGGGGTGTCAGGAAGTGGGTAAGAGAAGGATGAGAATACTGACGGAAGCGGAGTTGACGAAGAAAGGAGCATGAGAGAGAGAGGATGCAAGTAAGTGAGATAGGCGAGGACTATTGACTTTACATTTAAATTCTTGGAGATTGCAGCTGTCGGGAAAGCAAGTAAACGGAAGGGAATTCCACAGGCATGAAGTGTGAGAAAAGAAGCTGTTGGAGTAGAATTTGCGTTTACATTTTATTGGTTTCACAGTAAAAGGGTGGGACCTAAATGCTAATTTTGTGGCTGGAGTAAATTCATATATAGGGGGCAGCAGTGAGCTAAGTTCATCGGAGCCGAAGCCGTGAAAATATTTGTAGAAATGACTAATGAATTATATTTGTCAGTCAAAAATTGTGCAAATTTCTAATAGAAATATTCATTCGTCATCCATAAATGTAAACGCTGTTTAAGTAATGCACATTGTAAATATTTTTAATGTATTTTCGAATTTCTTTTTATAGTGAGACACTATAATCTTTTGTGCTTGTGCACAAATTGCAGACGCTGAATCTTAGATCAAAGGTAGCTTTCTCTAATGAGTGCTAAAATATTTTAATTTGACATATTGACTTTTCAAAAAAAAAAAAAAGGAAAAACGTCCAAGATTGAAATATTGGTGTAATGTCAACAAGGAAAAGCGCATTGATGCATATCAGGCTGTGGAGACGGGTGCAGGGTGCAATGGCTTCGAAAGCAGAAGCTGACAGCATGATTTCAGAGGCGAATGTGGGAGGGACGAAGAAATGAAGTGTCTCTATTGCAAGGGCACGCCCTGAAAATATTTTCTCCCACATGCCCACGTATTCGCGCAAACACGTGTGCGCACACACACACATGCATCATTATATATATATATATATATATATATATTGTCTTCTGTGTGATGATCTGTATATACTCATAGTTGGATAATAAAATTATCTATCTATCTATCTATCTATCTATCTATCTATCTATCTATCTATCTATCTATCTATTTATCTATCCCAGTCTGTCTATCTATCTATCTATCCCAGTCTGTTCATATCTATCTATCTATCCCAGTCTGTCCATATCTATCTATCTATCCCAGTCTGTCCATATCTATCTATCTATCTATCCCAGTCTGTCCATATCTATCTATCTATCCCAGTCTGTCTATCTATCTATCTATCCCAGTCTGTCCATATCTATCTATCTATCCCAGTCTGTCCATATCTATCTATCTATCCCAGTCTGTCCATATCTATCTATCTATCTATCCCAGTCTGTCCATATCTATCTATCTATCCCAGTCTGTCCATATCTATCTATCTATCTATCTATCTATCTATCTATCTATCTATCTATCTATCTATCTATCCCAGTCTGTCTATCTATCTATCTATCCCAGTCTGTTCATCTATCTATCTATCCCAGTCTTTTCATATCTATCTATCTATCCTATCTGTTCATATCT
>JBBBDQ010001967.1:1985000-2035000 GCA_037127315.1 Ascarosepion bandense
ATGCCTCTGGTTTAAAAGCTTGTTGCTATTTATGTATTTAATGATTTCAATTTTTTCTTGAAGACAAAGGAAACATGGTTCCTTCATTGATTTAGCTGTTATTGATTGTTTGAGGATTTTCCATTTAACTTTAGGTGTTTTATTTTCGTTTTTTAACTTCCAAAAGAATTTGGAAAGAGACGTCATGTTTTGTTTTTCTTTGTTATTGAAGTATGAGAAGTGATTGTAAAAGCGCCTTTTAAATAGGTTCATAGTGTTTCCGATATACACTTTTCATCTTTGGGATTCTCCATGGATGAAATCGAACACATATATATTAGGGATTTCGTTAAACATTTATTAGGAATGGGGCATTGGTTTGGGTTTCTACAGTTACAATGTTTGTTATTATGTGGCAAACTGGTATTAGTGTTGGAGTTATTTTTGTTGTGTGCTTTTAATATTTTACTGTTATGTAATTTAATTATGTTTTCTAGATTGTTGGAGCAGCTATAGCTTAGTTTTATTGTATTTCTATTGAATATTTTGCTTAGAGGGTTATTTTTGGGAAAATGTTTCTCTATTAGTTTAAGAAATTTATGTCCCAGTTTCAAGTTAACTTCCTGATTAAAAGGAGGGTTATACCATATGGTTTTCCTGTTTCTATTTTTACTCGTTGAGCTCTTGAATTTTTCCAAACAATTAATTTTAGATGATTGATATCCGCTGTCTTTGAGAATTTTATCGTAAATTACTTTGTGTTTATCGAATATTTCTTTATTTGAGGAGTGTGTGTTAATGCGGCGTTCGAATGATGATGGCATATGCATTATAATGGATGGTGGGGGGATTAGAATTGGGGTTTATATAGATTGGGTTAGCATTATTTTTCATATAAGGTTGGAAAGTGTTCGAGACTAAGTCTAATGTTATGTCTAGGAAATCATCTTGATTGATATTAGGGTTAATTACTACGTTAAGACCAAAAGATTTAAAGACTTTATGAATATCGAGTACTGTTTTAAATTAATGTTTGGACGTTGTAAATTTTTCTTCGTTCCTTATTCATTCGTATATATATATATATATATATATATATATATATATATATATATATATATATATATATATGACCGATATTACTAGGATCCATTTGGATTATTTACAGTTTTCTCCTGTATTTTTCCTGATATATAACCTAAAAAATACGCAATAGCTTATTTCCCTTATATTTTCTAAACGTAACTTTTAATAACGCAACCTTTTATAATAAATAATACTTTGGAACAAAATTAATTCCAAAATTTTTTTAGTAATATATATATATATATATATATATATATATATATATATATATATATATTATGCTCTCATTACGATTGAGCTCTCTGGAGAAGAAAGTTTTAAAAACAGTTTCCACTTCAGCTATATGCGTGACTCTTCAGAAATGAATTGAGTTCTCTCGGGAACTGGCGTGTGTAAACACTGCTTAGATACAACACGTTAAAATTTCTCACCTCTGACCACATGCGTCGATGGCTTAGGGAGTAGCGACTCTGACTGACACCAAATCGGTCAAGTTTCGGTCCTAGCCAGAGGCAAGTGAATGCGTCTAGCCACACTGATTAGCGACGAAACAGGCTTGTATGTGGATGACTAATATATATATATATATATATATATATATATATATATATATATATATATATATATATATATAGAGAGAGAGAGAGAGAGAGAGAGAGAGAGAGAGAGAGAGAGATTATGTGTATTTTATACAAAGCAATATTTATTCTATTTCTTTATTTCTATGTATTTCAGTCTATCTATCTATCTATCTATCTATGTCAGTCTGTTTCTATCTATCTATCTATGTCAGTCTGTTTCTATCTATCTATCTATGTCAGTCTGTTTCTATCTATCTATGTCAGTCTGTTTCTATCTATCTATCTATGTCAGTCTGTTTCTATCTATCTATCTATACCATTCTGTTTCTATCTATCTATCTATACCAGTCTGTTTCTATCTATCTATCTATGTCAGTCTGTTTCTATCTATCTATCTATACCATTCTGTTTCTATCTATCTATCTATACCAGTCTGTTTCTATCTATCTATCTATGTCAGTCTGTTTCTATCTATCTATCTATACCATTCTGTTTCTATCTATCTATCTATACCAGTCTGTTTCTATCTATCTATCTATGTCAGTCTGTTTCTATCTATCTATCTATACCATTCTGTTTCTATCTATCTATCTATACCAGTCTGTTTCTATCTATCTATCTATGTCAGTCTGTTTCTATCTATCTATCTATACCATTCTGTTTCTATCTATCTATCTATACCAGTCTGTTTCTATCTATCTATCTATGTCAGTCTGTTTCTATCTATCTATCTATACCATTCTGTTTCTATCTATCTATCTATACCAGTCTGTTTCTATCTATCTATCTATGTCAGTCTGTTTCTATCTATCTATCTATGTCAGTCTGTTTCTATCTATCTATCTATCTATCTATCTATGTCAGTCTGTATCTATCTATCTATCTATCTATCTATCTATCTATCTATCTATGTCAGTCTGTTTCTATCTATCTATCTATCTATGTCAGTCTGTTTCTATCTATCTATCTATCTATCTATCTATCTATGTCAGTCTGTTTCTATATATCTATCTATCTATCTATCTATCTATCTATCTATCTATGTCAGTCTGTTTCTATCTATCTATCTATGTCAGTCTGTTTCTATCTATCTATCTATCTATCTATCTATCTATCTATCTATCTAATTCTGTTCATATCTGTCTGCCCATGTCAGTCTTTAACCATTCTTATCTTCATGTCACAATGTCTGCGGTAATTGAGCCTTTCTTTGCGCATATATGAGTCCAATAAAAATGGACGTATCTACATATATATAACTGCAAAGATTTATATATCTGTGTGCGTGTATACGCGTATGAATTGACTGTGCGTATTGTTGATAGCGTTGTGCGCGCGCCTACATGTGCCGTCAGAGTTTGACATAAGTTGGTCACTAGAAATAATTTGACAGGCAGCTAAAGTCATTTTTGAAACGTTGTCCCCGCTTTGAATGAGACAGCCTCATAGAAAAGAGTAAAGAAATGAATAAAGAATTTTATAAAGACGTCACTAAAAGAAGAAAAAAAAAAAAAAAGAAAAAAAAACTTAAATGAAAACAGAACGAAAACAATAATAAACCCTTTGGATGGGGTCATCGACATTTCTTTAGGGTTCACTGCTTTGTCTCCGGCTTTTTTTTTTCTCACTCAAAAGCGGATGAAATAAATACCATTTTTATTGGTGTCTCCGCCTCTAGAGATTTAAACGGAAAGAACAAACAATAAAAGAAACAGAAATAAAAAGAGATTAAGTTAAAATGAAAGAGAAAAAAGGCAGAAGATGATTGTAAAAATTATCTAATTTTTAAGATTTTTCATGTTATTTCGTTTGCTTTATTGTTTTCTTTTTATTATTTTTTTCTTTCTTTTTACATATTTTGCAGGTTTTTATTCGGATTTTTCAATCATTTTACATGTTTTTTTTTCGTTTTGTTTATTTTGTGTTTGTTGGTATTTTTTTTTGTTTGCTACTTTTTACGTATTTTATAGGTTCATTATTTGTATCATTCTTTCTTTCTTTCTTTTTTCCTTTCTTTCTTTCTTTCTTACATATATCTTTTCTTTCTGTCTTTCTTTATTTCTTTCTTTTTTCCTTTCTTTCTGTCGTTATTACAGCTTTTCATTTTTCTTTCTTCATTTCTTTCTTTCCTTTTTATATATTTTCTTTCTGTCTTTTTTCTTTCTTTCTTTCTTTGTTACATTTTTTTCTTTTTCCTTTTCTTATTTCTTTGTTTTTTCTTTCTTTCTGTCGTTATTACATCTTTTCTTTCTTTCTTTCTTTCTTCCTTCCTTTCTTAAAAATTTTCTTTTTTTTTCTTTCTTGCTTTCTTTCTTATATATTTTATTTTTGTCTTTCTTTCTTTCTTTCTTTCTTTCTTTATTCATTTATTTATTTTTTCTTTTCATTCTGTCGTTATTACAGCTTTTCGTTTTTCTTTCTTTCTTTCTTTCTTATTTGTTTTTTCTTTCTTTCTGTCGTTATTAAATCTTTTCGTTCTTTCTTTCTTTCATATTTTCTTTTTGTCTTTCTTTCTTTCTGTCTTTCTTTCTTTCTTTCTTACAAATGTTCTGTTTTTCTTTCTTTTTTCCTTTCTTTCTTTCTTTCTTACATTCTCTCCTTCTCTCTTTTTATTTTGTTCTTTTTCCTTTCTTTCTGTCGTTATTACAGCTTTTCATTTTTCTTTCTTCATTTCTTTCTTTCTTTGTTACATTTTTTTCTTTTTCTTTTTCTTATTTCTTTGTTTATTCTTACAAATTTTCTTTTTCTTTCTGTCTTTTTATCTTTCTTCATGACGTTCTTTCATTCTTTCTCATTTCGTTCTTTTTTTTCCTTTCTTTCTGTCTTTATTACATCTTTTCGTTCTTTCTTTCTTACATATTTTCTTCTTTCTTTCTTTCTTTCTTTCTTCCTTGCTTTCTTTCTTTCTTTCTTGCATCTTTTCGTCCTGTTTTTCTTCGTTCTTTCTTTTTTTCAATTTTTCTGTCGTTATTGCATCTTTCTTTCTTTCTTTCTTTCTTACAAATTTGTTTTTCGTTCATTCATTCTTTCTTTCACACTCCTTTTCTTTATCTCTTACTTTTTTCTTTTTTCTTTTCTTTTTGCCGTTATTGCCATTTTCGTTTTTTTCTTACATATTTTCTTTCTTTCTTTCTTTCTTTCTTTTACCTTTTATACACATTTTCTTTTTTCTTTCTTTCTTTCTTTCTTTCTTTTTCCTTTTATACAAATTTTCTTTTTTCTTTCTTTCTTTCTTTCTTTTTCCTTTTATACAAATTTTCTTTTTTCTTTCTTTCTTTCTTTCTTTTTCCTTTTATACAAATTTTCTTTTTTCTTTCTTTCTTTCTTTTTCCTTTTATACAAATTTTCTTTTTTCTTTCTTTCTTTCTTTCTTTCTTTTTCCTTTTATACAAATTTTCTTTTTTCTTTCTTTCTTTTTCCTTTTATACAAATTTTCTTTTTTCTTTCTTTCTTTCTTTCTTTCTTTTTCCTTTTATACAAATTTTCTTTTTTCTTCCTTTCTTTCTTTTTCCTTTTATGCAAAATTTCTTTCTTTCTTTCTTTCTTTCTTTCTTTCTTTCTACATATTTTACTTTCATTTTTTTTATTGGATATCTCTCTTGTCCGACGATACTTCTTTCTACAATTATCTTCTTCTGTTTAATTTTTTTATTTTTATTTTTTGTTGATTGATTAGTTGATTGGTTCCTTCCTTCCTTCCTTCCTTCCTTCCTTCCTTCCTTCCTTCCTATGTTTGATATTTTCTTGTTTATTTCTGCTTTTGCTTTTCAATTTGATTTTATGCCTTTTTCTTCCCTTTTTCTTTCTCTTATTTCTTTCTTTTTTCCTTTCTTTCTGACGTTATTGCATCTTTTCGTTTCTACTTTTTTCTTACATATTTTTTCTTTCTTTCATTCTTTTCTCCTTTTATACAAATTTTATTCTTTCTTTCTTTCTTTCTTAATGTTTCATTTAAAACAGCGTACAGGAGATGTTCAATAAGGGATCAAAGATGGATTGGAATCAAGAAGATGTCAGATGACAAGTGACCATGCATTTAAGTTTTTAGATATTGTAATTACCGAGGAAGCAAATAAACATAACGAAATTCTACTAGCAGAAAGTGCGAGAAAAGACACTGTTAGTGAAGAAGAGACAGTTACTTTTAAATATTTTAACGGTAAAAAGGTGAAACGTAGATGCCAATGTGGTACCACACTTAAATTCACGTGAATGGGGCACCAGGAATAAAAGCTCACCAGAGTAGCAGTTGCCATTAAAATATTTGTAGAAAAGACAGAGGGAAGCTACATCACGTTGGTGAGAAAGTGACTGAAGTCAGGATCGATTATATTGCAGATCATTTTTTGATTTTGTCGAGAACCCGAGATGAATAGCAGGAACGCCCGACCAGATATGGCCACAGTATTCAAATCACAGACGAATTTTTTTTTTTTAATCGTATCACCCAGAGCAAGGCGGTAACGCCACTGATGTGCAGGGGGCTACGTAAGAGTGAAAAGATTGGAAAAGAGAAAGCCGGAAACCACATCCTAAACAGGAAAAAAGGGATGAGCCTCTTAACCTGTTCAATAGACGTGGGTGGAGTGTGAACCGGGCGATAGTTTAGTCTATCTACTCCAATTGAAAAAAAAGAGGAAAAGAATGGAAATGAGTAAAAGATTGGAAAAGAGAAAGTCGGAAACCACATCCTAAACAGGAAAAAAGGGATGAGCCTCTTCACCCGTTCAATAGACGTTGGTGGAGTGTGAACCGGGCGATAGTTTAGTCTATCTACAACAATTGAAAAAAAAGGAAAAGAAAATGGAAATGGAAATGAAAAGTTAAAAGGATTGGAAAAGAGAAAGTCGGAAACCACATCCTAAACAGGAAAAAAGGGATGAGCCTCTTCACCCGTTCAATAGACGTTGGTGGAGTGTGAACCGGGCGATAGTTTAGTCTATCTACTACAATTGAAAAAAAAGAGGAAAAGAATGGAAATGAGTAAAAGATTGGAAAAGAGAAAGCAGGACACCACATCCTAAACAGGAAACAAGGGATGAGCCTCTTGAATGATAGTTTTATAAATGAACAAGATGGATTCAGACGAGAAAAAGTTTTATGGTCCGACGCAGTGACCCAAAACCTAGATTCAATGTAGCTGTTCCATTCTTGGCCCGGTTAAAAAAGTGAGTCTAAGGAGACACAATGTGTTGGCCTCCAGGAAACGAGCGTTATCTATGCTGATGGTAGTATACTATATGTTGTGCATCCCGGTAATGGGAACTGCACAAAATAAAGGAACAACAACCAGAATTTGAGATAGAAAAATAAGTATATTAACGTAAAGGAGACAAACTTGAACGAAGGTTAGTGTTGTGGATTCCGGTAATGGGAACCGAACAAAATAAAGGAACAACAACCAGAATTTGAGATAGAAAAATAAGTATATTAACGTAAAGGAGACAAACTTGAACGAAGGTTAGTGTTGTGGATTCCGGTAATGGGAACCGAACAAAATAAAGGAACAACAACCAGAATTTGAGATAGAAAAATAAGTATATTAACGTAAAGGAGACAAACTTGAACGAAGGTTAGTGTTGTGGATTCCGGTAATGGGAACCGAACAAAATAAAGGAACAACAACCAGAATTTGAGATAGAAAAATAAGTATATTAACGTAAAGGAGACAAACTTGAACGAAGGTTAGTGTTGTGGATTCCGGTAATGGGAACCGAACAAAATAAAGGAACAACAACCAGAATTTGAGATAGAAAAATAAGTATATTAACGTAAAGGAGACAAACTTGAACGAAGGTTAGTGTTGTGGATTCCGGTAATGGGAACCGAACAAAATAAAGGAACAACAACCAGAATTTGAGATAGAAAAATAAGTATATTAACGTAAAGGAGACAAACTTGAACGAAGGTTAGTGTTGTGGATTCCGGTAATGGGAACCGAACAAAATAAAGGAACAACAACCAGAATTTGAGATAGAAAAATAAGTATATTAACGTAAAGGAGACAAACTTGAACGAAGGTTAGTGTTGTGGATTCCGGTAATGGGAACCGAACAAAATAAAGGAACAACAACCAGAATTTGAGATAGAAAAATAAGTATATTAACGTAAAGGATACAAACTTGAACGAAGGTTAGTGTTGTGGATTCCGGTAATGGGAACCGAACAAAATAAAGGAACAACAACCAGAATTTGAGATAGAAAAATAAGTATATTAACGTAAAGGATACAAACTTGAACGAAGGTTAGTGTTGTGGATTCCGGTAATGGGAACCGAACAAAATAAAGGAACAACAACCAGAATTTGAGATAGAAAAATAAGTATATTAACGTAAAGGATACACACTTGAACGAAGGTTAGTAATCCAGAAATACGAGTTAGTACGAAAAATATATACAAGTCTCTGAAGTGAAGCCGTAGTATGTTGAGTATGTCCATGTCGGAAGCTGACGGGTGCTGTGTAATAATATTCGTGCTGAGTGGAGCTCAGAGTTACTATGAACTACTGACGCTGTATTCTCTGTGAAACCTCGTTATCTTTTGGTATCGCTCGGTATCTCTCGGATCTCACGATATCTCTCTATGGTAGAAGTATATGTATACTCTAGACGAGTCTATTATCATAGAAAAAGGGAGACGCCACAACACTATATAAATTCTAAAAAAAGGACATCGGATATTAGAGTCGTTAATTGAAAAAACAAAATCAGCATCAATAAAATGATGTGAAATTTCATAAAAAAAACCATTAAATAGACAGAGAAGGCAATAAAAAATTGTCAGGTGAACGTTATATGTGAAAATGAAAAATCCAATATAGAAAAAAGGGTAAAAATTTATTTGTTTCCCGAAGGCCTTTACCCCTTCAAATTTTTCCAAAACATCCTTATTTCCGTGCAAATGTAAATGCTGAACTCAAATCGATAATTGTTTATTGACGAAACCTACCTTTTTTCAAGTTAAAGACCAGAAAAACATCGTACTTCTTGTCGCTGTTTATCTCACCCCGTAACCACGCTTCAAAAATGTTATTCACTGCAGAATGACTTCACGCATAGTTTGCCGATTTTTTGGCCTATTTACTTCCTTTTTGCAATTACTACGCGGAAATTGAGTTCCGAAACCAAAAACATCGCGGAGTAATGGCTCAAAGGAAGTAAATAGGCCGAAATAAGTATCCTACGCCTCAAATCATTCAGCGGTAAATAAGATATGAGAACAGTGGTAAGGGGTGAGATATAGTCCGATTTTTCTGGTCGATAACATGAAAAAAGGTAGGTTTCTTCAATAAACAATTATCGATTTGAGTTCAGCATGTACATTTGCACGGAATTAAGGATGTTTTGAAAAGATTTTACGGAGTAAATGCCTTCGGGGAAAAAATAAAAAATTTACCGACAAAAGAAATCGAATATAAAATAAACATTTCAATACAGAATGAAGAATCCAATATTTACATTATTCGGACGATTGTCCTCATTTTTTTGAAGGAAAGTCATGAAATTCCGCCCACTTCGTCGCACATATCAAAGATGCTTCCATTCAATGCAACCAGACGGTGAGCCTGGATGTGGTAAGTCTGTTCACCAAGGTACCCACGGTGGAGGCACTCAGAGACACACTGGCCTCGGACTCATCCATAGGAGAACGGACCAGTGTTCCACTAGACAACCTGATGAAGATGCTGGCTTTTTGCGAACAAACAACACACTTCGGACTGGGATCAGACATATATCGGCAGGATGAAGGCTTAGCAATGGGCTCGCCATTATCACCATCACTGGCTAATTTAAAAAAAATTTTTTTTTAATCATATCACCCCAAGCAAGGCGTTAACGCCACTGATGTGCAGGGGACTACATAAGAGTGAGAAGATTAGGAAACAGAAAACCGGAAACCGCATCCTAAACAGGAAACAAGGGATGAGCCTCTTCACCAGTTCAATAGATGTGGGTGGAGCGTGAACCGGGCGATAGTTTAGTCTATCTACTCCAATTGAAAGAAAAAACATACACATAGAATATTTTGAAGAGATGGCATTAGAATCCACAGTTCTAAAGCCAACTCTATGGCTGAGATACATTGATGACACCTTCATACTCTGGCCACACCAGGAGGAGGTCCAGACGCTACTGGACCATGTGAACTCAATAAGATCATCCATACAGTTTACTATGGGAAAAGAGAGTGACAACATTCCTGTATGTGCTAATAACTCGAACAGAGGTGGGGTTCAAGACATCTGTATACCGCAAGCCAACATTCACCTCAAATGCAACTCCCACCACCCATATAATGTAAAAAAGGAATCGTTCGCGGCCTTCAACATCGAGCAAAAGTCATAAGCGGCGACCCAGAGTCATACGTATAGGAAATGGTTAGTATAAGCAGTACCCTACAAAGAAAGAATTATCCAGGGTACATGATAAAAACTCTAACATATACGGAAGGGAGGGTGCAACAACTCTCCGAAAACAGCATCGGTCTGTCCACCCTATGTGAAGGGGTTATCGGAGATGATACTAAGGATCTGTGGTCTATTTAACATCAGGACGATCCTCAGAAGTGGTTTTACATTTCGTGAGTATCTCAACAAGTAAGACCCCCAACAGAGGAGAACGTGATTAAGGACTGTGTGTATACGATTCCATGTAGTTGTCGAAAGAAATATAAAGGAGAGACAGGCCGCCCCCTTACGGTAAGGCTACAAAAAAACCGCAAGGCCGTAACATGAGGGGAGATAGCAAAATTAGGCGTAGCTGACCACATATGGAGGGAGAAAGGGGATCACCCCCGCTATGGGATGAAGTTGAAATAATACATACAGAACGCCACTGAAAACTACGTAAACTTAAGGAAAAA
Organism: Ascarosepion bandense; assembly: GCA_037127315.1. Classification (NCBI taxonomy): domain Eukaryota; kingdom Metazoa; phylum Mollusca; class Cephalopoda; order Sepiida; family Sepiidae; genus Ascarosepion; species Ascarosepion bandense. Next base: position 1,995,510 of record JBBBDQ010001967.1, read on the forward strand.
ATCTCTTAAGCCGACCAAGCATAGAGATGAACACAATACCAGTAATACGGAGTGCCAGAGAAATTCATTAGGGTCAAAAACTGCAATATGAGTTCTGGCAAAAAATATTAGAGAAAACCATTAACATAAAAAAATTACAATATGAACTCTGGTAAAAAAGAATAACAGGACATTAGGTTCATAAGTCCCAAAGATCCAGTTGTTCTTTTCCTTAAGGACACATGGCATAATGTATATATATTGCAGTGGATATAGACGTTGTTTGGTTCCTGACTTGACTCTTAGAGTTGTGAGTTCAATACCAGGCTAAAAGCAGTGAACAAGTAAGAGGGCGATAAATAATGACTTCCAAGCAAGGCTTCCCGCAAGGAATAGAGTTCATATACCCCAGTGATTGTAATAAAGGGTTCGGTTCGAAATTCCTAGCACCTGAAGAAGGTCGGAGCGTACAACGGTCGAAACGTCGTACAAATGGAAACAGAGATGAGAAAAATAGTCCGAATAACGTAAATATTGTAAATACTACCTCATCTGAGAAATATAGACAAATAGAATGATCTATTATTAAACGTCGTACAAATGGCAACAAAGATGAGGACAATAGTCAGAATAATGTAAATACTGTAAATACTACCTCATCTCAGACATATAGATAAATAAATGATCTATTATTAAATGTCGTACAAATGGCAACAAAGATGAGGACAATAGTCCGAATAATGTAAATACTGTAAATACTACCTCATCTCAGAAATATAGACAAATAAATGATCTATTATTAAATGTCGTACAAATGGCAACAAAGATGAGGACAATAGTCCGAATAATGTAAATACTGTAAATACTACCTCATCTCAGAAATATAGACAAATAGAATGATCTATTATTAAATGTCGTACAAATGGCAACAAAGATGAGGACAATAGTCCGAATAATGTAAATACTGTAAATACTACCTCATCTCAGAAATATAGACAAATAAATGATCTATTATCAAATGTCGTACAAATGGCAACAAAGATGAGGACAATAGTCCAAATAATGTGAATTTTGTAAATACTACCTCATCTCAGAAATTAAGACAAATACAATGATCTATTATTAAATGTACAAATGGCAACAAAGATGAGGACAATCGTCCGAATTATGTAAATATTGTAAATAATATCTCGTTTTTTATTAAGCTGGTTCTAAGCTTTCGGCTCACATGAAAACAGAACCATCTTTATGTTGTTATGTTAACATCCTTGTAACCTCTCTGAAGAAACCTTAGAACCAACTTAATAAATAAATATCCAAATGTTGGAAAATTTTTTGTCTTCATTTTCACCTGAAATTAAAGCGAAAATACGATGTTTAGAACGACTCATGATTAAACATAATAGACATTCATTGTCTCTTATATTTAACAGTATATGTTTAGAAAATTATCTGCTGCCTCGATACACTATATATATATATACTGCCGGCCATAATTATTAGGCCACCTCTGTGTTTTAAAAAAATTATGTATTTCATATTATTTTTTAGTATTTATTGCCAAGTGAATAATTGTAAATGAAAATAGAATGGTTCTTTTGTTAATACTGCACAATAGCATGTGCATCAAATGAATTTATAAATATCTAATCATTACCTAAATTGCAGTTTCATCAATGAAAGAATGAAAAAAATTTAGGGTAATTCGGACGAGTCCATCTTTGCTTCCTTGCCTTGTAAAATTTTGCAAAGTAATAATAACAAAAGAACCGTTCTATTTTCATTTAGAATTATCCACTTGGCAATAAATAATAAAAATAGTATGAAATACATCATTTTTTTAACAAAAAACTTGGGGTGGCCTAATAATTATGGCCGGTTGTGCGTGTGTGTGTGTGTTTTGTTTGTTTGTTTGTTTGTTTGTTTGTTTGTTTGTTTGTTTGTTTGTTTGTTTGTTCAATCAGAGTGGACACAGAGTTTAATACCAAATGAACGCTTCAGGCTAAATCTTTTTTGGACTTAAGTATCGGCTCTGTAAGACAGTGGCTTTTTGGTAACCCTCATGTACAAACCTAAAAGTAAATAAAAAAAAAATAACAAATATTTTAACCAACCGTGCTTCAAGCTTAAAAACAAACATAGAAAACATATTCATTAAACTCATTCACAAGCTCTTCACTCCAAGCATTCTCCGCAAAATATTAAAAAAACATTAAAAACTACCTATAGATGCATCAAGCACATGACACAAATAACCGATAAATCACTCACTCCAACTAAATCCACTTGTAACTAAAGAGTAAGGCATGAATGTCCCTTAAATGGAAATTGCCTGCAAAGCAATATAATATACCAATACACCGTAAAAAAAGAAGGAAATATCTATACACGAGAATAACTGACTGAACCTTGAAGCTGAGAATTTCTGTACTCAAAGCACCCTGTAACTACAGTAAATACTCCAATAGTACATCACTCTCTAACATATATGCCCAGTGCCACAAGGTTGCCTCTCTGGGCCTTTTTTAAAAAAATACTTTCTATGGTAATTGTTTGGATAAGCTCTTCACTCTGGTACTTAGGCTTTATGAATCTAATTTAATTTTAAAGTTTGTCTTTAAACTTTGTATACTTGAACCGTTAGGATAGATCAAGCCTTGATACCTCCCCAAATGATAAATCGTATTTTATCAGATAGAACTTTGATAACCAGTACACTGAAGGTTTGGCTTGAAGAGGTAGACGTGAAATTCCCTTTCGCTTCTTTCTCTGTTTTCTTCTCTCTTATTCTCTCTTATTCTCTCTATATCTGTTGTGGGCTTCTCCCTTTTCATATAGATGGACCCGTCCAGAGTATACTTATACTACTGCCATAGAAGAGAGACGAGAGGATACCGCGTGAAAACGCGGTAATTCCATTGACACTGTCAGCTCTCTGCCTTCGGGTGGAGAGCTTTAACCCAGTCGTGGCTGCGCCGCAAGGGTAGAGTCACGACTGGGCAAGATTAGACAGATATTTTTGGCTGGGCTATATGGCCCGGAGGTCCCACGTAAAAAAGGCCTTGTGTCACATTTTGCCCTAGTGGGAGGGCAGATAAATACAGAATACCGCGTTTTCACGCAGTAGTTCCATTGACATTATTAGCTCTCTGCCTTCCAGCGGAGAGCATTAATCCAGTTGTGATTCCGCCGAAGGGTAGAGTCACAAATTGGCAAAATTAGACAGATATTTTTGGTTGGGCTATATGGCCCAGAGGACCCACGTTAAAAAGGCCTTGTGCCACATTTTACTCTAGTGGGAGAGTAAATAAAAACCGAATACCGAGGTTTCACGGAGAGTTAACCGGAGAATACGAGAGTCCAGAGAGAGAGCTTAGCAGCCAGTACACTGTATCTCATAGTAGCTCTACTCATCGAGAAGATTATTACGCAGTACCCGTCAGCTTCCAACTCGGACATACTCAATATACTACGGCTTCACATCAAGAGTACATATACTTTTTACTAACCCGCATTCCTGGATTACTAATTTTCATTCAAGTCTGTATCCTTCCGTTAATACACTTATTTTCTATCTCAATTACTGGTCGTTGTTCATTTATTTGTGCGGACCCCATTCCCGGGATCCACAACAATATCTTTCTCTTTGCCTTACTCTTTTTTATCTCTTTTCTCTCATTTTCTTTCTCTCTGTCTTTTCTTTCTTTTTAATGCTTCTGACTCTCTTTTTTCTTGCTATCTCTTTCTCTCTCTCTCTCTCTTCTTATTTCTCTTTGTTTCTTTTTGTTTTTTTTGCTTCGGTTATTTGTCTATTTTTCTTTCATTTTTCTCTTTCAGTTTTTCTTTCGTTCTTCCTATTTCTTTCTCTCTTTCTGTCGTTCTATTTATTTCTGTTTGTCTCTTTCTCTTGTTTAATTTCTCACTGACTTTTTCTCTCTTTCTTTTTTCCATTTTCACTCATTTTCCCTCTTTATTTCTTTATTTCTTGTCTCTCTCTCTTTATCTTTCTTCATCTACTTTGTTGTTAATTTTCTCTGTATTTTTCTTCGTTTTCTCTTTCTTCCCCCTCAGTTCTTTTCCGTCTCTCCTTCTTTTTCTCCTTCTTTCTCTCTTTGCCACTATCCTTTTAGCACTTTCTCTCTCTCTCTCTCTCTTTCTCTCTCTCTCTCTCTCTCTGTTTCTTTCCCTCTTTCTTCATCTTTCTCTTTCTTCTTCTTTTTCTCTCGGTTCATACTTCTTTCTCTTTTTATCCTGAATCCATCTTGCACATCAGTCCATGCACGGAATACTGCTGTTATATATGGTAAGACGCTTCTGCTGTTCATCTCAGTGTTCTTGACAGACTCCAAAGGAGAATCAGTAATGTGATAGGTACCGACTTGGTGGCTCGACTCCAGCCACTTTCTCACCGACGGAATGTGGCTTCCCTCTGTTTATTCTATAAATATTTTCATGGCTTCTGCTCCGACGAACTTAACTCACTGGTGTCCCTGCCACATGAGTTTACACGTGCAACCAGACTGGCAACTAGGTCCCACCCATTCACAGTTAAATCAACCAAATGCAGATGACAATTCTACTTGAATAGCTTCTTTTCTCGCACTTCCCACCTATGGAACTCTCTTCCATATTCTTGCTTTCCTGACGGCTACAACCTCCAGGAATCTAAATGCAATGTCAATACTCATCTCTTAACCACTTGACTCCAGTTCTTTCTACATCACCCTGTATATCGTTTCTTTCTCTCTACCTTTGCAACTGTCATCACACCTGTATTCCCATCCTTCTCTTGCTCCCTTCTCTGACCACCCCCTGTAACTGGTTCGTCTTTCTCTTTACTCTCCTTCTAACTAATCTTTTTACACTTATGTAGCCCCCTGCGCATCAGTGGCGTTACCACCTTGCTCGGAGTGATACGATTTAAAAAAATCGGTTTTTCTTTATATTCTCTTTCTCTTTCTTTCTTTCTTTCTTTCTTTCTTTCTTTCTTTCTTTCTTTCTTTCTTTCTCTGTCTCTGACTCTGTCTCACTCTCTTCTTCCACGTATTAATATCTTTTTCGCTTTCAATGTTAATCGATTCGTACGAAAACTGAGGCTCATATTCGCGTTCAGCGCCCACTTGTTTCATGAAAGACCAGAAATTTCCCCTCTCGTCTGTTTCAATGCCGCCATTTTCAGTCAGATATTTCAATTTGGAATCTCAGGAGACGATTGTCTTGAAGTGTTATTGATCCGCGAGTCGAATAGCTGCGAAAGGATGAGATCAAGCGTAATGGAACAAGTCTTGCATTGAACTGGACAGGAGACAGGAGGAGAAGGGAAAATCAACATGGTGGGGCAAATTCTATCTTCTTTTATATGCCGTGTCCTTTCAGTACGTAGGCGATATGGCCTTCCACATCTCCCTATCCCTAGTGGCACTTAGCACGCCTTCTCCTGTGACACCATCCAAACCCAGTTCTGCCATCCACTAGCTCAAGCCCATGAATCTAGAATATAAATGTATAGAAACTAGCATAGTCACAAAATGAGGGATCAGTTTATATATTGATTATAATATAGAATTGGTCCCCCATTTAATATCCACATTATAATTTCTTATAAACAGTAGGCATATATCTTCTTCTATGTGCCCTGTCCTTTCAGGACGTAGGCGATATGGCCTTCCACATCTCCCTATCCCTAGTGGCACTTAGCACGCCTTCTCCTGTGACACCATCCAAACCCAATTCTGCCATCCACTAGCTCAAGCCCATGAATCTAGAATATAAATGTATAGAAACTAGCATGGTCACAAAATGAGGGATCAGTTTATATATTGATTATAATATAGAATTGGTCCCCCATTTAATATCCACATTATAATTTCTTATAAACAGTAGGCATATATCTTCTTCTATGTGACCTGTCCTTACCCCACCCAAACCCCGTTCTGCCATCCACTAGCTCAAGCCCATGACTGGGTAAAATATTATCCCGCCGTAGGTTGCCATTACTTTCTGTAGTAGACTGGTTGCCTGCCAAGGCTATAGAACCCAATCTGCCTTATTATTTAACCTATAACTGGAGGGAAGAGACGGGTTAATTCCTTTCCAAAGGGTATTTGTGCGTAAGTGAATACAAGGAATTCAAGTGGAATCCGAACTCGGTTCACAAATTTGTCGTTTCTAGTCGATAACCACGACACCACAACGCACATCCGACATAAAATGGATGGAATGTAACTAGTTTGCCTGGCTTGGGGCGATATGATTATAAAAAAAATTCCATATTATTATAATGTGGGTATAAAGTGGGGGATTAATTCTACTTTACAATTAATATATAAACTGATCCCTCACATTATGGCCACAGTCATCCTTCACTTAGCCACTTCCTGACACCTCCTACAGAAACTGTCACTCTTTCTCATAACATTCTTCCTATGTAACCCCCTGCTCAACAGTGGCACTAAAATGACTTGCCTGGGGCGACACGATTATAAAAAGAAAAGAGGTTTGCTCCTTGAAGTGACCCCTAAGAGATGTTTGCGTTTACCACAAGGGCATCGGCGGAGTGGCCTTTAAAACCTACCTTCATGGATCGACCTGGTATGAATAATTTTATAAGTGAGGATACCTTTCCATTGATTCCATAACTGGAGAGTTTGTGCAGCAAATATTTGTGCTTGTGAAAGACTTTTGGGATATCTAATGCTATGATCATCGAGATGTGGTTTATCAAGACCCTCATTAAGACTGTTTGTGTCTTTATGAAACAATTCTCGTAGAAACCATGGTAGCATAAAAGTCGGTGTTTCAAATATTTTCTCTCTCTCTCTCTCTCTCTCTCTCTCTCTTATATATATATATATATATATATATATATATATTTTAGAACATGTACATAATTTTTTCTTTATATGTCTTCTACAATCATATGGTTGTTTCGACATTGGGTATCCAACATCTCCTCAGGAGGAATGAGCAAGAACTGGCTCAGTTTATATATATATATATATATATATATATATATATATATATATAAAACTTATTTATAAATGGAACTTTGTCTCTGTGTGTGCATGTATGTGTGTGTGTGTGTGTGTGTCCGTTACCTATAGACTCTGAAACGGCTGAACCCATTTTCTTGAAAATTTACACAGTTGTTATATAAGCGTCTGCGAGTGTTCTTAGCTAGGTTGTGTGTTGAGGTACCCTCGATAAATATCGAAAATCGATAATCGAAAAAATCGGGTTATAGAAGGAGTGGTCCGATTTTAATCAAATTTGATACACTCATAGACAAAGACATAAGAAACGATATTCAGAAGTTTCAAGGTTGCAGTTCTTACAATAGTGCCAAAAATTTGATATCGATACAAAGAAATCAAAATTTGACTTACATCCATTCATTTTTCTTTCAGTCTACGGTTTAGCCTGAACTGGAAACAACTATTGCTTTTTAGTCTTTCGTGCTAAAGTCCAAAGTGTCTGAGCTCCAGGACCTTGGATTAATTTTAAAGCTTTCATTGCACCCGAGCAACGCCAGGCTATACTGCTAGTATATGCTCTCATTACGATTGAGCTCTCTGGAGAAGAAAATTTTAAAAACAGTTTCCACTTCGGCTATAATGCCTGACTCTTCAGAAATGAATTGAGTTCTCTCGGTAACTGGCGTCTGTATACACTGCTTACATACAAGACGTTGAAATTTCCCTGCTCTGACCCCATTCGCCGATGGCTTAGGGAGTAGAGACTCGGCCAGAAGCAAGTGGATATGTCTAGCCACACTGATGAGCTGTGATACAGCGAAACAGGCTTGTATGTGGATGACTAAGTTATATATATGTCATTCGGCAGGATTCGAACCTGCGACACCTATCTGTATAGAGGAAGACTACCATTTGATCTGGTAACGTCTTAGACCTCTCGACCACGAATAGCCTCCAGTCTAAACGAGGTTTTTATCAAGCCTATATAATTTTCGAGCCATCGTAAACAAAGCAGATATGTTTGTTTACGATGGATCGAAAATTGTGTTTTATATATATATATATATATATATATATATATATATATATATATATATATATATATATTTATGCAAATATTGTCCCTAGGTTAACCGAGTGGTTTCGAATGTCATCGTTCTTCATCAGGGTTAAATTTACAGATTTTATAGTTTGAAACATCAAACATCCTTGTAGTAGCAGTAAAAGTGGTACGACATTTTGAAGAACTAAAAAAACGTTAAGAATATTATTTTTTAAAAAGTAATGTCCCAGAAACATATATATATATATATATATATATATATATATATATATATATATATATATAAGAGGCAGTCGGGACGCAGTCTAGAGACAGTCGTGACGTAGTGTAACTATACAGTTCAGTTCGAACGTACACTTTTATTTACTGACTACTAACACTCGTATTTGTATATATGTGTTGTTATTCTAATATACTGTTTGAATTTGAACTCGGAGAGCCGAGTTCGAATTCCAGTTGAATTCTTTGCATTCACTTACGCGCAAATAACCTTGGGAAAGGTATTAATCCATCTCTTCCCTCTTGTTATTGGTTAAATAATAAGACAGATTGGGTTCTATAACCTTGGCTGGCAACCAGTCTACCGCAGAAAGCAATTTGAAACCTACTGCGGGATAATCATAATCAGTCATGTCCAGTCAGTCATGTCTCTTTCAAGACATGATTGCCCAAGCATGTATCACGTATGGCACTTACCTGACTGACTGATTGACTGTTTGAACCTACCTTTGTGTTTACATGCCTTTCTTTTGGGCCCAAACAGGCAACAACAGATCTGAGTCAAATTGTTGGATAGTTTTAGGCTATTGGGATCGTTTCTTCAAGATGACATTTTCAGGAAGTATTCTTCATGCTGATATTCAAAACCGGGTCTCATAATGTATATATATCCGCAGAGAGATCTGTTTCGTTGTATCACAGCTCATCTGTACGGTCAGATCCGATTGCTTCTAGCCAGGATTGAAACCCGACTGACTTGACAAAAGTCAGCAATTCTGCCTATGAGCTATGGGTGCTCGGTAGAGGAAGGCAGACTTTTAGCGTGTTATATACAATGTAACCACAAGCCAGTAGCTAAGAGTGTTCTAATTCATTACTGAATGAACGATAAGTAGATGCTAGAGTAGCTACTGTTTTTTTCAAAATCTACCATTCTTCCAGAGTGCTCAATCAGGGTGTGAGAGCGTAAATATATAATTTATATATATATATATAATACAAGAGAGAGAGAGAGAGAGAGAAAGAGAGAGAGAGAGGGAGAGGGAGAGGGAGAGAGAGAGAGTCCAAAAGGTCAAGACTGTAAAAAGTCTGTCAGTTAATGGCCATACATCATACACACTTGTGGGATGATGTCTCTCCCCAACGTCAACACCTCATTCAGTTAGTCAGTTAAGTATTATACCTGATATACGCTTGGGCAATCATGTCTCGAGTGTTAGTAGTCAGTAAATAAAAGTGTACGTTCGAACTGTATAGTTACACTGCGTCTCGACTGTCTCTAGACTGCGTCCCGACTGCCTCTTATATATATATATATATATATATATATATATATATATATATGACTGACTGGGCTGAAGGTTATCTCGCAGTAGATTGTCATTACTTTCTGTGGGAGACTCGTTGCCAGCCAAGGCTATAGAACCCAATCCATCCTGTTATTTGACTTATAGCTAGAGTGGGAAAGAGATGTATTACATTATTCAGTAGTAATTAGTGGGGGATCAATTTATTACTTCATAACAATAGAAAACCGATCCCCCACTTTATGCCCAAGAAAGCATTAATTACGTTTCCAACTATTTTATTCAGTCAGTCAGTTAAGTGTCATACGTGATACACGCTTGGGCGATCATGTCTCGAAAGAGACATGACTTACTGGTCAGAAGATTTCCTCGCAGTAGGTTGTCATTACTTTCTGCGGTAGACTTGTTACCAACCAAGGCTATAGGACCCAATCTGTCCTGTTATTTGACCCATAGCTAGAAGATGAAGAAGATGGATTAATACATTTCCCAACGGTATTTGTGCGTAAGTGAATGCAAGGATTTCAACTGGAATTTGAACTCGGCTCTCCACAACACACATATCCGGGGACGAGGGCAAAATGTAAACGGAACAAATAAACGGATATATATATATATATATATATATATATATATATATATATATATATATATATATATAAAGTGCTCGCCGAATGAGAGAAGAAAAAAGAATTAATAGATTTTTAAACATTGAGCAGAAATAAGTCCGGGTTGTTTGATGGCGCGTTATCCGGGTGATGACGTCATACAGTCCCTAGCCAATTATTGTTGAAGAAGGACTGGTTCGCTAACTGGCTGTATGCACAGTAGGTCAGACAAGATAATTCGATTAGATGATGATATTTATGAATCTCTGTGGATACATGCATCTATCTATCTATTTATCTATCTCTCTGTCCACACACACACACACACACACACACACACACACACACATATATATATATATATATATATATTGTTATAAACACATATACATTGTTATACACTCACATATTCGTGTAATGTCTTCTCATTTTAGATCAGTTACAACTGAGTAATGAGTTCTATCGTTACTCGGTGCTCCATACTTACATGTGGCCTTGTGCCACATCTAAGCTACGACGCACGCATATATATATGTATATATATTAGTGAATAAATATTAAGACACGAACTTAAAAGACCGATTTGCGTATACCGAAGCATACAATATTATCTGGACACACATATGAGTATATATGTGTATTAGTAATCTATCTATCTATCTATCTATCTATCTATCTATCTATCTATCTATCTATCTATCTATGAATTAGTTTTTGTCTATTTAAATTTTACAATTTTTACAAAATTTTTTGCGGGAATGAGCATTTCCTTTAACTGAAGCGAAGAATAAAAAAATAAGAAAAAAGAAAAATGAAAAAAGAGTCAGGACAGAGGCATTGGAGTCACATCAGTTGGGGTATTCAGACCAGTCGCGAAGATGTTGACTACCAAGTCATTAACCGCTGCTTATTCCGGCAAAAATTTTTGTACCAAATGGAACGAATATTGTGTGGTCTAATTTTGCTCATTCAAATGAATTATAATTTATAACCAATTTAAATAACGTGTTGAGTTTTTCTTCATATATATATATGAAGAATATATATATAGCGTGTTTACATTCTATAGAATACGCTAAATTCCTCCTCCCTCTACCATAGCTCAGAGGTAGAAGCGCCGGCTGATATCAATTCGGTCGGGTTTCAATCCTGGCTAGAAGCAATCGGATGTCTAAGCGTACTGATGAGCTGTGATACAGCGAAACAGGACTGTCTGCGGATGACTACATATATATAGCTGGTCATTGAAGTCAACACTGATGGGTTTTTACTCGGCTATTTATATATACGGGTCAGGGGGCGTTGTGGGTAATCCTTAATAACCGTTAGAAAGATTACCCACAATGCGCCACTGATGATTGCGCCTAGCATGAAATAGTCTTCACTCGTATATATATATATATAGTTTGAAGTTTTGAAGATTATAGTCTTGAAATATAAATATAAATAAACAGGTCATACAAACACCTCCCGACCTTCCTTTATTTCATTCAACGCATTGTGACAGCCTTCAAGACATATATATATATATATACAAAATATCGCAGATTGAGTTCTTGTGTTAATGATATAATGCTCTAGGTGTAATAACAGGCTATAATTTAAAATTATAATTTATGGTCAGTTTTCAATTTGGTTGCGCAGTAAAAGGCGACAGTCTGTTTATTGCATGACCACGATTTTCAGGTCAATCCGTATGGTTTGAATTGTAAATTGGCTATTCATTCTACGTTATTCATTATTGCTAACATATGCCGGCCATTGTATTATTCTAAAGGCCATTGTTATATCGAGAAATATTATTTGAAAATATTGAAATTGTTATTGATTAGAACTAATTATACTGTCATTTATAAACGTTTAAGTGATTTAAACGTTTATATTTTATCTATAATTTTATACTGTACTACGTGTACTGTATAATTTTTTATTATACAATACACCATAATTATAGAGGGGGAAAATTGTGAAAACGGCTTACCTCGAAAACACCAACGAGTCTGTGCGTCGTGTAGAATCCAGTTACTCCGTGATAAAAAGAACCAAAATGGCGGCGCCCGTATTTTATGCCAGGTGGTCTCGAACAGTGAACGCGAAATCTCGTTGTCTCGTCGTTCGCATGCAAATTATCGTTGGTCTTCGGCTGTATAAAGCCAGCGGTTTTTTGAGAACGGCAGATGGTTTTTTGCTTTTTGCTGACTGTGCTTGGGTTGTTAGAAGAAGACGAAGAAAGAGAGGAAGACGATGACGCCGACGACGAAGAAGACGACGACAAAAGAGATGACTCTCGTCTGTTTATTACATCCATTTTTTTTTTATTTTCCTTTCTTACTACACCTATCATTGTAATTTGTTGTGGATATTCGTCACCAGTTTGTTGTTGAGTTGTTGTGGCGAAACTTCACCGTAAAGTTGTAATGACTGGTTTGGTCGGAAGTAAGACACAGAAAACAGAAGTTAAGTTCAAAACAGTGTATTAGTATAACACGAACATATGTACAAAGGAAGTGTTAGTAATAAATAAATAGAAATAAGTAAGTCCGAACGGTACAGTTACGCTGCTTATTGCCTGAATCGTAGTTGGTTTGAACTGTGTACTAGCTAGTATTTAGTTGCCTTCCCACTTAAGATAAAATGTGGCACAAAGCTTTTCTAATGTGGGCAATCCGGGCAGTATAGCCGGGGCAAAAATTTATGTCGAATTTTCCCCAGATGAGACTTTACCCTTCAGCGGAGTGACGACTGTCTTATTACTATCCACCCGAAAGCAGAGAGTTAGACAATGGGCGAGGAAGACTTAACTGCCGTCAACTGCCTTCCGGAAGTCACGCAGTTAATTATCTATAGTAAGAGGAAGAGTTCATTCTTCGTAGAAGGGCACCATTATATTATTCAATACGAGTTCTGATCAAAAAGTATCTGGAGTGATGATATAAAAAAATGCAATACATATGAATTCAACGTTTGATCTCCTTTGAAGTAGGCCCCGTCTGAAGACACACACGTGATCTAGTGTGGTTTTCATTCTTTTCTGGTCGTTTTGAAATTGTTTCCCATTCAAGTGGGACTTGACTTTTGGAGAGAGAAAAGTCGCAGTGGGGGCACCACCTGAGAAATGTGCCGGTTGTCGGATCTGGGGAATGTTGTGCTTTGCCCAAAACTGCTGCACAAGCTATTATCTTTGATAGAACCTCTGTGGTGTTACAAGACGACTACACTCTAAATCTTTTCCTTTCAAGCAGTGCCATAAACAACGGAAGTGAGCGGCAAAGTTATAACATGCGCGACAGAAATCAAAGAAATTATGTCCCGCGCCGCTTCACTGTGTAATTTACCTCCGTTACCTTAGCATCAGTCTTAATACTTTTTGATCGGACCTTGTATATGTGCATTTCATTGTATTCATTTTTTAAGTCATTATCCGTTACGCCCAATGGTGTGTAGGTTAGCGAAAAAAGCTTCTCCACCTCTGCCTATCTTGGACCAGACTAGTCAATGAACTCCAAGAGTACTGCATGGCTTTTATCTCATTCTCAACCGTACTTCTCTATGTCGTTCTTGGTCTTCCCCTCTCTCTTTTGCCATCCGGGGTCCAGTGCAGTGCTGTTCTTGTGATTGACTGTGGATCTTTCCGGGGCACATGCCTAATCCATCTCCACCGCCTTCGTGTAATGATGGTGCCCATGTTCTCTTGCTTGCATCTCTTCAACAGGTCTTCATTGGAGATCTTCTCTGGCCAAAATATTCTCAGTACTCGTCGGAGGCATATGGTGTGAAAGGATCGAAGTTTAGCGAGATCCACCTTAGTCATTCTCCAGCATCCGTAGAGGAGAGTAGATAAAACTCAGATCTGGTATAGCTTGATCTTGGTGTTTGTGCTGTACTGTGTTGATCTCCAGATGTTGTTCATTTCCTTAAACACACTCCTGGCCTTACCCAGTCTGCTTTGAATATCCTCTTTCGTGCCACCCTCGGGTCTGATGATGTTGCCTAGGTAAGTGAACTTGTCCGTACGACGTAGATCTTCTCCATTAACTTTGACAGGAGCAAGCCTGTTCACGTTCAATGACATCATTTCAGTCTTCTTGGTATTTCATTGTAGGTGTGCCTTTAATCGTATAGTTCGTCAAAATGGTATCCGTTTAATATTGAAGAGCAAGCAGTAGACATTTTGCTATCAATCTTAACAGCATATATGCCCATCTTGATGTGAATAAGGGTCTTGTAATAGTTTGCATAGCTTTCCATATTGCTCCGACCACATGAATGTGTTTGTATGATTGGTATGAAGGTCCTAATTTTTTTTACCGTCAAAATAAACAAATGTAACCGCAACTTCTACTCCAACTGTTTCTTTTCTCGCATTTGCTGTCTATGGAACTCACTTCCGTATACTTTCTTAACTGATAATTGTGAGGGTCTCAACTAAGGGTAAATAGGAAACACCCAAACAAAAAACAAAACAGTATCAAAGTATAAAAAGACATTTTATAGCGAAATGACCAACAATACATTTTATAGCGAAATGACCAACAATACATTTTATAGCGAAATGGCCAACAATACATTTTATAGCGAAATGACCAACAATACATTTTATTGCAAAATGACCAACAATACATTTTATAGCGAAATGACCAACAATACATTTTATTGCAAAATGACCAACAATACATTTTATAGCGAAATGACCAACAATACATTTTATTGCAAAATGACCAACAATACATTTTATAGCGAAATGACCAACAATACATTTTATAGCGAAATGGCCAACAATACATTTTATAGCGAAATGACCAACAATACATTTTATAGCGAAATGACCAACAATACATTTTATAGCGAAATGGCCAACAATACATTTTATAGCGAAATGACCAACAATACATTTTATTGCGAAATGACCAACAATACATTTTATAGCGAAATGACCAACAATACATTTTATAGCGAAATGGCCAACAATACATTTTATTGCGAAATGACCAACAATACATTTTATAGCGAAATGACCAATAATACATTTTATAGCGAAATGACCAACAATACATTTTATTGCGAAATGACCAACAATACATTTTATAGCGAAATGGCCAACAATACATTTTATAGCGAAATGACCAACAATACATTTTATAGCGAAATGGCCAACAATACATTTTATTGCGAAATGACCAACAATACATTTTATAGCGAAATGACCAACAATACATTTTATAGCGAAATGACCAATAATACATTTTATAGCGAAATGACCAACAATACATTTTATTGCGAAATGACCAACAATACATTTTATAGCGAAATGGTCAACAATACATTTTATAGCGAAATGACCAATAATACATTTTATAGCGAAATGACCAACCATACATTTTATAGAAAAATGACCAACAATACATTTTATAGCGAAATGACCAACAATACATTTTATAGCGAAATGACCAATAATACATTTAATCTGTAGTTAAAGGTGTACAATTGGGTTCAAAATACTTAATATCCCTTAGGGGTGTGGATATGCCGAAAAACAGAATCACCCAAACAAATTTTAACATAGAATGTAAGGTGGTATAAACGACTTACGGCCACATCATATGAAAACACCGTTCCCCGTACGGTAACAGAAATTAAGAACGTCGAGCCTGGTCAGTACTAAGATGGGTGACCGATTCGGAATACCAGGGGCTGTAAGATTGGATTAACGTGGTATAAAAGACCTACGGTCACATCACGTAGAAACACCGGTTTCCTTACGATCACTGAAGTTAAGCAACGTCGACACTGGTCTGTACCTAAATTGGTGACCGCTTAGAAATACCAGCGGCTGTAACCTTTGGATATAAGGTGGTATAAAAAAGCCTAAGGTTATATTACATGAAAACAACGGTTTCTGTTCGATCACAGAAGTTAAGCAACGTACATACGTAAATGGGTGACCGCTTTGGAATACCAGGGTGCTGAATGATTGGATGTAATTTCGTATAAAGGTCTTACGGCTACTTCACGTGAAAACACCGGTTCCCGCACGATCATCGAAGTTAAGCAATATCGATCTTGTTCAATATTTAGATGGGTGACCGCTTGAGAATACCAGGGGGCTGTAAGGTTAGATATTAAGTGGTATAAAGGGCTTATAGCTACACCACTTGGACACACCGGTTCCCGTGCGAACACCGAAGTTAAGCAACGCTGAGCCTGGACTGTAACTAGATTCTCATTACGCTCATACAAAAACGATTAAATGAATCTATATATTATTTTATATATTGTATACATGTGTATATTTTCTATATATAGTTTGAAATATGCACCTGATGATTGCATAACGCATGAAACTCCGAGTTGTGCTGTCAACATAGGACAATATATATATTTAATAATTTTTGTGCATTTAGGCAGCAAATTTTTTTTAGACATGTCAAATTAAATAAATTACAAACATTGTGTCTGCTTATTTTTAATAAAATGCGTTCATACTCACGGATAATCTTTCGCGTCTTATAATTGAAAGATGTAAGAAATGAGCTGTAACTTTGACATGATTTTATTATTCATTTCTCGTTCTTCCTAAGTTCTTTCAATCTTCTTCCGAGATCATCTTCAGGGATGTGAGTTATGGTAACAAAAAATAGCCACAAACCGTTTTGCTAAAAATTACTGTAATTTTTTCTGCATCAAATATAACGGTGGACAAATTGCTAGCGTTCATTAGAACGTGAAAATTATACAAAATGGAATTTTTTATATGCTGTAATGTCGTGTTAAAGCATGAAAAACTTCTTTCTATAAATATTTTAGAACATTACAACAGTATTAATAGCTAATTCTTTTAATTGATGTCTTAAGTGTTTTAATGAATATTGCCCCGAGAATCTGTAGTTTGCTTTTGTTGTTTTCTTGGTGTAGCATAGTTGTATGTTTGAAGCAGAAAAATGTACAGTAATTTTTAGCAACACAGTTTTGTTACCATAATTCACACCCCTGAAGATGATCTCAGGAAGAGGTTGAAAGTACTTGGGTACCTTGAGAAATGAATGATAATTACTACAGTATTCATAGCAGATTCTATTAATTGACGGCTTAAGTGTTTTAATGAATATTGCCTGCGAATCTGTAGTTCGCTTTTGTTGTTTTCTTGGTGTAGCATAGTTGTGTTATGGATCAATATTTTTCATATTGTGAATGTAGACAGAAATGTTGTTCCAGACGTCTAGAAATGGACAAATGATCAGACAAATGTAATATAAGGCGACTTGTTAATGTAGATGTTGTAAATCCACACACACACACACACACACACACACACACACACACACACACACACACACACACACACACATTTTTTTTTAATCATCTCACCCCAAGCAAGGCATTCCACTGCCACTATTGCGCATGGGGCTACATAGGGGAAGGTAAAGAGAAGGAGTGGTTAGACATAGGGAATGTCAGGAGGAAGGTGACAGATGAATAAGGATAGCGAGGATGAGGGTTGGGCAGATGGGAAGAGTGTTTGAAAGAATGGAAGTGTGTTAGGAGGTGTCTATTGACCTTACATTTAAACTCCTGGAGATTGTAGCCGTCGGGGAAGCAATCGTGTGGAAGAGAATTCCACAGTCGGGAAGTGCGAGGAAAGAAACTGTTGGAGTAGAAGTTACGGCTGCATTTTATCGGTTTCACTGTAAAAGGGTGGGATCTAGTTGCTAATCTAGTATCTCGTTCAAATTCGTATTTAGGGGCACCAGTGATCTAAGTTCATCAAAATTATTGGAATTTTTTTTTGTTCGTTTTTTGTTCGTCTTTGATTTTTTTTTTTGTCACTTAGTTTGTGTAAATTATTTTGTAGTTGAAGGTTATTTTTGACTTAAGATAAATAGTATCACGGTTCAATTATTTCCATTAGTTTTGTCTTGTAGAATATTTAAATTTCTGTCTTCGAGACTTTGAATTCGTAACGGTTGGCTAGCGAACGCAAGCCGCATATATACACGCATATGTATATATATATATATATATATATATATATATATATATATTTGTATATCCGACATATATATATATATATATATATATATATATATATATATATTTGTCGGATATACATTCTCCCAAGGGACATTTTCATCCTGTTTGTAGTTATCGTGCATCTGATTGCAGTCGAAGATTTTGATATGTTTAGGGTCTTTTGTGTAATTACCATATTTTGTTTGATGAGTGTTGAAGTTTTGAAAATATCGTCTTATTTGTTCATCTAAAAATTATTATAAAATAGATTATCGGTGAATATGAACAGATTTTATTCAAAATAAGCAGACACAATGTTTGTAATTTATTTAATCTGACATGTCTAAAAGAAAATTTATTAGTATATATATAACAGACCTCTGTTCATACATTGAGCACTGTTTTATTAACACCTGAATAATACTGGTATATATATATGAGCACACGCATATGCACATTTATTAATTCACGTCACTATATATATATATATATATATATATATATTTATCAAGGCAAAAAGACGAAATGAGCTTTATTCTAAATTACGTATCTATAAAGAAACAGTGTTGGCAACTATAAAAACGCTCACAAATCATTCAAAAAGATTAACAGAATATTTTAGTTTTAGAATTCCTTCATGTGTAATGCAAAGTCACAAGATATTAAAATGAAGGGAATTTGACCGTTTTCTTTGAAATTTTTATAATGTTATTATTTTAACATCTCGTGACTTTGCACTACACATGAAGGAATTCTAAAACTAAAATATTCTGTTAATCTTTTTGAATGATTTGTGAGCGTTTTTATAGTTGCCAACACTGTTTGTTTATAGATACGTAATTTAGAATAAAGCTCATTTCGTCTTTTGGCCTTGATAAAGTCCATCACAGGACGAAACGTGTAGGCGATTTAAATACAGTTTTCCTCTTGTTTTCTTTTTATTTAACCATCCTGTCCTTAATCTCAGATCATAACTGAGTATATTTTTGCACACACACACACACACACACACACACACACACACATATATATATATATATATATATATATATATATATATATATATATATGTCATCTACATACACGCCTGTTTCGCTGTATCACAGCTCAGCTTATCAATGTGGCTAGACATTCACTTGCTTCTGGGCGGTATCGAAATTTGACCGATTTGGTGTCAGTCAGAATCACTAACCCCTAAGCCATAGGCGCATTGAATCAGAGAAGGGAAACTTTAGCGTGTTTTATATATATATATGCTCTCACACTCTGATTGAGCACTCTGGAGGAATGGTAGACTTTGAAAATCAGTAGCTACTTTGGCATGTACGCATCGCTCATTCAGTAATTAATTAGAGCACTCTGGCTATTGGGCGTGGATAATGATAATATACACGCTAAAAAGTTTGCCTTCTTCTACCAAGCGCCCATAGCCCAGAGGTAGAATCGCCGATTGACGCCAATTCGGTCGGGTTTTAATCCTGGGTTAAAAGCAACTGGAGTCTCACCGTACTGATGAGCTGTGATACAGTGAAACAGATCTGTCTGCGGATGACTATATATATATATATATATATATATATATATATATATATATATATATATGTCTTTTTCTTATCTATCTATCTTAGTATATTCATATGTGTTTATATCAGTTTATTCATTCGTTGAGTTTAATACCCGATATGCTCTCAAGGCATGCGTCCTCTCCGAGTGAAAACCTTTTTATCGGGATAGGCAGATATTCAGGATCCGATTTTGGAATATGGAACATAAGTAGTTTGTTTTTTAAGGCATTGAACGAGGTGAAAAACCAGCTGCTCATATTCAATCGTTTCTTAAATAAAAGTAAGAGTAATGGGACGAAAGGGGAAATATATAAACGACGCGTTTCGCCGAAAAACGTCTGCTGATATTTAGCTTCACCAAGTTTAAATGAAAGGCACAATAGTATGAAGGAATATATATATATATATATATATATATATATATATATTACAGTTTTTTTCTATCTATCTATCTATCTATCTATCTATCTATCTATCTATCTATCTTTGTCTCTTCATATCTATCTATCTATCTATCTATCTATCTATCTATCTATCTAACTTTGTCTCTTCATATCTATCTAGCTATCTAGCTATCTATCTCTGTCTGTTCATATCTATCTATCTATCTATCTATCTATCTATCTATCTATTTATTACAGTCTTTTAATATCTATCTATCTATCTATCTATCTATCTATCTATCTATCTATCTATCTATCTTAGTCTGTTCATATCTATCTATCTATCTATCTATCTATCTATCTATCTATCTATCTTGCTATATATGTATATATATAAACAACCTTTTTAAAGTGTCCCTGTTAATTCTTTATCTCTGCTCTTTCTCGTTTTTTATTGATTTTTTTGTCCGTACTCGCTTATAAGAACTAATACGTGTATGTATAAGAACAATGTAATATACACATACATGTCAACTCCTCACTCCAAAAAGAGGTGGTATGTTTCACATTTCATTCTTCATAACAAACGTTACATACTTATACTGGCATATATCATTCGGATTTTGATATCAACCTGTACATATGAGTAAATTGATTAATACATGAAGATATAATTAATTCAGAATACAATCGATCACATCATTGATTCAAGATTAACACAACTTGCATATAATCAGGTGCTCCCATATAAACGAAAAACATACTTAATTAGGTACACTATTATACATAAAATATACTTATAATTTGGTGTATCCATATTCACATACAATAATACATATAACCCTACATGCATATACTTGGAAACATGCACATAATTAGGTGCACCCACATACACAAATAAACTTATAAAGTTAGGTGCACCCTGATAACGCCAAGGTCTCTGTGCTTTTTTCATAATTTTATTTTTATTCATCTTTTATTTTTATTTTTTATATCTTTTTACTTGTTTTCCTTCTCATTTTAAAGAAATGCTTATTCTGAGAAAATACTTCTACCAAATGGAATGAACATAGATTGATCTGATGAAATGAGCCAATTTAGCTCATAGAAATGAATTATAATTTATAACCACTCTAAATTGTGTGTTGAATTCTCCTTTATATTTCCTTTCTTCTTTTCTCTTTTTCTTTTTTCTATTTTTCCTTTTTCTTTTTCCTCCTTTTTTTCTCTTGCTTTTTTCTCTTCTTTACATTAATTGTCTATCTTTTCTTTATCCTTGTTTTCCTCTTTCTTTGGGGTTCTTTTTCGAATGAGCAAGAAATTTTCGTAAATAACCGTTACAAATGTCTATACTAATATGGATATGTGAGCGTCTATGTAAAATTAATTAAAAGAAAAGAAATTTTTTGGGGGGAGGGGGGATATTTTGAGGACCAACTGTTGTACCATTTGGATCTGACAAATAACATCAGGATGCGTTGAAATATGTATTACCCATTGTAATAATCTAAAATATTTTATAAATTATATTACTCTGTAAAATTAAATAAATGAATTTAACATTGAGTTCTCTTGAGTTCGTTTCTATCGGAATTTAGCTGGATTGTATACAAAGTGTACTATGTTATATATATATATATATATATTCATTTATCTTTAAATTCAGGTAAAACATAAAGGGGAAATAGCCATTTTCAACATGTAATTTAAGACATGCATTCTTCAACCCTTTATAAACAGATAATGAGGAAAAATTCTAAGCCCAGAGGTTAGCTTAGATAAAGGAAGGGGTTGGGAGGTATTGGTTTTATTAGGATAGGGCTAGGGAAAAATTTAGTAGTAATTCCTCTTTGGTGGTGGGAAGTATGTTGCCTGACCCTTGAGTTAGTAGTGGTAGGTGGTGGTGAAGTAAATGTTTGGTCAAATTAAAAAATAATCTTAATGTGACTATGTGGGAGAATAGGATAATTATTGTAATTCATACTTATTTCTATGGCGACACATACTTATGATCTGCATTCGTTTGTTTAGGAGTATATTTTGGTCTTGAAATTTTAAAATTTTAATTTTTTCTGTCAAACATAGATTATATATATCTCTTAAGCTATTAGGGGTCCTAGCCTTGCCTATGAGTTTCCATTTTATCTGGGGATCTAAGTTACTTTCTTTTAATTCGCAGTATTTTGTAGAAAGGGTTCTTTGGTATCTTAAACTAGGGTTGGTGAAGGAGTGCCTGTGGGTATAAAGCCGTTGTTTCCAAATTCCCGCCGATATTCCGATATAAACATTACATTTCTCATTTTCCTTAGGGTAAATGGTGGCCTGATAGATTATATTTTTCGATCTACATTTGCCCTCAACTAGACAGTTATTTTTAGATCTACAATTACAGGGGGGGGGCATCATTCTACTCTCTGTACTGGATTCCCTACACTTCTTCAAGATTTGTTTATTGTGGAAACTAATATTATTGGTACACAAGTAACTAATCTTGGTAGTTCCTATTGAATATTTTATTTAGGATTTTAACCCCATGAAAATGTTTACTTATTAATTTAAGGAAGATATTACCAACGTTAATAGTTGATAGTCTACAGAACGGAGGGTATAAACCATATAATTTTCCTTTTCCTATGTTTACCTTTGGTCTTTGGTGATTCCGGATTACTAGTGGGTGTTAAATAAGTTAATTTACCTTTATATTCGCTATTCTAGAGGGCCTTATCATATACAGTACTGTGAAAAGTATTAGGACAAAAACTATTTTATCTTTTATGAGGCATCAAAATAAAGTTTAAAATCACCCCTGTCCTAACACTTTTGCACACTACCGGTAATGTGCAAAAGTATTAGGACAGGAGTGATTTTCCTAAAAACCTCATTGAAATTCAAATACAGGGTGAAAAGCCAAGTAAATTGCTATTAAATATTGATTATTTAAAACTAGGTGTAAAATAAATGTATTAAAAAGAAGTTATATTTAATTTTTCATATTTTCTATTAAATAAGTTATTTTGAAACTACTCATTATTCTATTATCCTTGGATATGACTGACTTTTTTCTTATTCCCCACTCACGAATTGATAAATCTAATGTTACTTCGCAAGACACACTTTGGGAACAAATACGAGCTGCTTGGCAGGAGATACCATTAGATACATTGAAGAAGCTTGTGATGTCAATGCCTGACAGAATGAAGGCTGTGATCAAAGCAAAAGGCTATTATAGTAAATATTAAATTTATTTTGTAACAAGTATTTTTTTCTTGTTAAAGCATTTGTTGAGTAAATCAAATAAAATTACTTTTATTAAATTGTTTATTTTCTGTCAATAAAAGATAAAATAGTTCTTGTCCGAATACTTTTGCACAGTACTGAATATAAATATTTGTTTGACTAAAACCTAGGAATAAATGCGAGGACTAATAATAAACGCTCTTATTCAAAACAACACAAAAATGCAATAAAACTTTAACAGTCAAAATATGATGAGAAACTATAAACATTATCATAACCCCTTAAAAAATGGCTAAAGAAGGTAAATAGGGTGCGATCGGTAAATTGTTTCCATTTTATATTTTTAATTTTGTGCATCTACCATTCCTCTTCTTACAGGGCATCAGACTCAACAAGTGCCCTGAAAAGGCAATGCTTCGCTGGGTCAGGAGAATAGCCGCTGAATGATTTAGCAGTTGGACTCTACTCCGTGCCATAGAAGCAGAAGAAAGCATACATGGCTGTCCGACAATGTCCGCGATCGCATCAAGCCTTATATCTGACCACCGAAGTACCCAGACTTCCACTCCCCCTTGATTATTATGTGTGGGGCACAGGTTGAGCAAGAGACCAATGAAACTCCTCGTAACACCAAAGGATTATTGCAGCATTCACCAACTTAAAAAAGAAGACCGTTCAAAAGAAATGCAGGAGATTCCGAAATTGTCTGGAGGCTGTGGTTGAAGCCAATAGCAATTTCATTGAATAAATTTACTCTTTTGTATTTCAAGATAGTGTAATTTTTTGGTAATTACATATGTTAAGATGAGATAGGAGTGTTATATTAATTTTTTGCGTCATTTAGACGACAATTCATCCATCGCACCCTGTGTATCTGTTAAAATGAGATGTCAGTGTTATTTTCATTTTTACGTCATTTAGACGACAATTCATCCATCGCACCCTGTGTATCTGTTAAAATGAGATGTCAGTGTTATTTTCATTTTTACGTCATTTAGACGACAATTCTTCCATCGCAGCCTGTGTATCTGTTAAAATGTGATGTCAGTGTTATTTTCATTTTTACGTCATTTAGACGACAATTCTTCCATCGCAGCCTGTATAAGGCACTTTTTTATTAACAAAAATTGTTGCAGCTGATATCGATTCGGAAAGAGAAATCGGAAAGCCAAGTTTGAATTCCAGTTGAAATCGTTGCATTCACTTACGCGCAATAACCTTGGGAAAGGTATTAATCAGTCCCTTCCTTCCAGCTACGGGTTAAATAATAGGACAGATTGGATTCTATAGACTTGGTTGGCAACCAGTCAGAAATAATGGCAACCTACTGAGGGATAAACTTCTGCACAGTCAATTATGTCTTGAAAGAGACATGATCGCCTAAGCGTGTACCACTGAGTGTCAAATAAACAATTTTATACTTTTTAATCTGTTGTAAACACGAAGACGGATTCTAACTTTCACAGGAAACGTTTTCACCCAAAACACCGTTGCTGCAAAATTCCTCAGTACTCTCAACATTTGCTATTAAGGGTGCACTGAGCGAATCATTCCCGGGTAGCTTCTCTTTTTCTCTTTTATCTTTCCCAACTCATCACCTCCCGAGAAATAACGAGACTTCGAAGTTACAAAACAAACGTGTTTCCCTTTTCCATAACAGTTCGTCGACGGATAAGCAAGCCACCAGCACTTGTTTATAACAGTGTTTCTCGGTGTGATTTTGTTACGCATTCCCTACATAATCGTTTCAACCCCAGCAAGGGAATAAAGCCACTAAAACGCAAGTAGTTTACAGAGTGTGGGAGGAGGATATGAGAAAAAAACATTATCTAAGAGTGATAAAAGTAGAAGAACGAAGTTAGATGATAACGATTGAGATTGGATGGAAAGCAAAAAGCGAGAAATATGATAGAAAAAACTGTTAGCATAGAAGTTACGGTTGCAACTAGTAATTTCAACTTCAAAATGATGAGACCTATCTGCCAATGTAGTACTGCGCTGAAATTCATACACTCTATGTCCCAGATAGTAAAGCTTAATTACTATGAGCCTATTTAAAGTTATGGCGGTGGGAAAGTGACTGAAACCGAGTTGCCAGGTTCGGACCAATAACATTCCAGATTCTTTTTTCAATATTATCAAGAATACCTCAAATATTTTTATTGGAAAGAAAAAGACGGCAATATTTTTGGTATGGATTTCATTGATTAAGGTTTAAGAATATGAGATTAGTTTTTTTTAAAATAAAGGTCCCGGGTATGTGATAAATAATTAATATGATCGCTCATATAACGTTTCCTGCTCTTGACACTTCAGTATCGCATGATGTGAATAATTTAGTTTGTTTCTGTAATATATATATATTGTTTGTTTCTGTAATATATATATAATGAATTGGAGCACTCTAGCTATTGAGCGTGTTTATACGCGCTAAAAACCTACCTTCTTCTGCTGGACGCTCGTGGCCTAGGGGTAGACTCGCCGACTGACGCCAATTCGGCTGGGTTTTAATCCTAGCTTAGGAAGCGACCGGAGTCTAAGCCGTACTGATGAACTGTAATACAGCGAAACAGATATGTCTGCGGATGACTATATATATATATATATATATATATATATATATGTAAAGTTTTGTAATTTGCTTGAAGTATTGTGTATATTAGATGTATGGTCAGGTCTTGAAGGCTGTCACAATGCATTTAGTAAAATAAAGGAAGGAAAAAATTTGTTGGGTATTACTTATTTATTATTCGTTAATATCTTGATATCAAAATCTCATCTTCAGAATGGCAGAGGAGCGTGTGTCTACCCGAGTGAGTCCGTGCCTTTCAAGGAATGGTCATTCCTGGGTGCTGCTGCTGCTGTCATTAATTATACTGTGTGTTTGTTTGTGTGTGTGTAAGTGTGTTGGAGCATGTATGTGTGTGTACATCATATATATATAATACTGTGCCATTATGACAAGAACTATTTTATCTTTTATGAGGCATGAAAATAAAGTTTAACATCACTCCTGTCCTAACACTTTTGCAAAAGTATTTGGACAGGGGTGATTTTCCTAAAAACCTCGCTGAAATTCAAATACAGGATAAAAAGACACCTTTGTAAGAATTATTTTACTAAAAAGAAAGAGGAAAGAAGGCTTCCGAATTTGAATTGGCCCCCACAAAGCCCTGATCTCAATACTATTGAACATCTATGGGATATTTTGGATAAAAAAATTGATAAATCTAATGTTACTTTGCAAGACACACTTTGGAAATAAATACAAGCTGCTTGGCAGGAGATACCATTACATACATTGAAGAAGCTTGTGATGTCAATGCCTGACAAAATGAAGGCTGTGATCAAAGCAAAAGGCTATTATACTAAATATTAAATTTATTTTGTAACGAGTATTTTTTCTTGTTAAAGCATTTGTTGAGTAAATCAAATAAAATTACTTTTATTAAATCGTTTATTTTCTGTCAATATGCCTCATAAAAGATAAAATAGTTCTTGTACTAATACTTTTGCACAGTACTATATATATATATATATATATATATATATATATAAAGATTAAGACAAGCACGTTATTCCATGGTTAAGTGTAAATCAATTAAAATTACTTTTATTAAATTGTTTATTTTCTGTTAATATGCCTCTTAAATGATAAAATAATTAATGTCCTAATACTTTTGCACAATACTGTATATATATATATATTGTGCAAAACTATTGTGCAAAAGTATTAGGACATTAATTATTTTATCATTTAAGAGGCATATTAACAGAAAATAAACAATTTAATTAAAGTAATTTAATATATATTAAATATATTATATAATATATATAAAAGTCATAGTAATATATATATATATATATATATATATATATATATATATGGACAACAAATTGTATTTATTTCTGTGTGTGTATTCGTATACTGGCATTTGAATTCGTGCGTGTAGGACGTGTGTATGTGCTTTGGTGTTAGTAGTTGTCTATGTGCATGTTAATGTGCATGTGTGTAAGTGTATGCATATGTACTGGTGTCTGTGAGAATTTGTGTCTATGAAAGTGTGTGTGTGTGTGTGTGTGTGTGTGTGTGTGTGTGTGTGTGTGTGTGTGTGTGTGTGTGATTGCCGACGCGGTACGCTTATATCTCCGTGTTTGCAGACCCCACCCGGGGAAAGCAAAGGTCAGTCTCGGACAGACTGACAGAAACGAGAAGACAGAGTGAATAAATCGGCCGGGCGGTGCCTCGTCAGGAAAAAAAAAAAAACGCAAAGTTCACGAAAGATAAAAATATTTTCGCCAGACAAAAGTAGTCAGTCATTCCCCGTCTCTCGTCCTGTCGTACTCTCCTTACTCTTTAATTTGAGACTCCATTAATTAGTCCTTGTGCCAAACTGCACAAAGTATAGAAAATACTGTTTTAAGGTATAATATATTCATGGGTAAAAGGGCTCAATATCAGGGATAGGGCAAAAGAGACGACTCTGAATGGAGACAGTCTGCTTCAGGCTTGAAAGCAATTTGAAATGTTTACTCGTATCTAAACTTATTTAGAAATGGAACTTTATCTGTTGTGTGTGTGTGTGTGTGTGTGTGTGTGTGTGTGTGTGTGTGTGTGTGTGTCCGTTACTTATAGTCTCCGAAACGTCTGAACCGATTTTTTTGAAAATTTGCACAGTTGTACTATAAGCGTCTGAAAGTGTTCTTAGCTAGGTTTCGTGTCGATGTATCCCCAATAAATATCGAAAATCGATAATCAAAAAAATCGGGTTATAGGAGTGGTCTGATTTTAATCAAAGTTGATACACTCATAGACAAAGACATAAGAAACGATATTCAGAAGTTTCAAGGTTGCAGTTCTTACAGTGGTGCAGAAAATCGATATATATATATATATATATATATATATATATATATATATATATATATATATAAAAGGCAAGATGTTTGTGCGTGTATCTGTTTATCTGCCTGTATGTCTGTATTTTTTCAGCCTTTTTATTTTAGTTTTTGCTTCGGGTTTGGCTCTAAGTAGGTATAATTGTAGTTCTTAGTCTCAGCCATGATACCATTTACTCAGAGGACTTATTTAGCCTTCGAAATTCAGTTTACGACGAAAAAAACTTATTTGATATTGGTACCAGGAAATCAAAATTTGACTTACATCCATTCATTTTTCTTTCAGTCTATGGTTTCGCTTTAACTGGAAACAACTATTGCTTTTTAGTCTTTCGTGTCAATGTCCAAAGAGTCTGAGCTCCAGGACCATGGATTAGTTTTAAAGCTTTCATTACACCCGAGCAACGCCAGGCTATACTGCTAGTATATATATGTATATATACATACTGTTAAATATAATAGACAATGAATGTCTATTATGTTTAATCATGAGCCGTTCTAAACATCGTATTTTGGCTTTAATTTCAGGTGAAAATAAAGACAAAAATTCTCCAACATTTGGATAGTTCTTTATTAAGTTGCTTCTAAGTTTTCGGCTCACATAAGCCATCTTAAGAGAAGTTAAAAAGACGTTAACATAAAAACATCCACCATCAGCGACGATTTTAACTTGTCTTGACATAAAACTTCGCTAAACAACGGTAAAAGTTACCAAATAGCAAACGCAGTTCGTAAATTTGTAATGCGGTTCTATGACGTCATTATAACTGAGTAATGAATTCGATCCTGACTCGGTTCCTCCTACTTTCGGCCCTATTTTACGTCTAAGCTACGCTTAGAAAATCACCTTCCTCCAGGACAGGGTTGGGCGCTGGGCTAACAATTCCACCCCATAAAAACAGTTTGTTAACGGAAACAGCAAAACGCTGCTCAACACACTGAAGATCAGTCACGAAAATGAAGAACAAACAAAAAAAAAAAAAAAAATTGGGGAAACACACTAAAATAAATATACATATAAATATATATATTTATAACGAGGGGAGGAGAAATCGCGCGTAAATAATTATCGAGGAACAGTTAAAATCCCCCAACAAATGAAGAGACTTCAAAGAATCCTTCTGCCATTTGATTTATAATTCTAACGATTTTCTCCTGATGAGATGTTGGACGAAAGGGCTCTTGAGACTGTTAATAAATTCCTTGTTTTTAAAGTACTGTACACATTTCGTACCTCCGAACATTTGTTTTTATATAATTTGTGTATTTAAGCAGCAAATTTTCTTTTTGACATGTCAGATTAAATAAATTGCAAACATTGTGTCTGCTTATTTTTAATAAAATCCGTTCATACTCACGGATAATCCTTCGCGTATTATAATTGAAAGATGTCAGAAATGAGCTGTAACTTTGACAGAGGTTATTATCATTCATTTAGCAACGTACCCAAGTACCTTCAATCTCCTTTCGAGATCATCTTCAGGGATGTGAGTTATAGTAAAAAAATAAAAAAAATAAAATAACCGCAAAACTGTGTTGCTAAAAATTACTGCTTCAAATATAACGGTTGACAAATTGTTAGCGTTCATTAAAACGTGAAAATTATCCAAAATGGAAGTTTTTTTTATGTTGTAATGTCATAGTCATTCACGTGTTAAAGCATGAAAAAACTTTTCTTTTTACACACATTTTAGAACATTACTACAGTATTTATAGCTGATTCTATTGATTGATGGCTTAAGTGTTTTAATGAATATTGCCTCGAGAATCTGTAGTTTGCTTTTGTTGTTTTCTTTGTGTAGGATAGTTGTATGTTTGAAGCAGAAAAAAGTGTACAGTAATTTTTAACAATACAGTTTTGTTACCACAACTCACACTCCTGAAGATGATCTCATGAAGAGGTTGAAAGTACTTGGGTACCTTGAGAAATGAATGATAATTACTACAGTATTCATAGCTGATTCTATTAATTGACAGCTTAAGTGTTTTAATGAATATTGCCTCGAGAATCTGTAGTTCAAGAAACAAAAAAGCAAATTAAGAGAGAGAGAGAGAGAGAGAGAGAGACACACACACACACACACACACAAAGAGGGAACCGGACCGGAGGAGAAGATGGAAGAAAGTAGAGAGATATATACTTGATCAGACACACAGCAAAGAGAGAGAGAGAGAGAGAGAGAGAGAGAGAAATGAGAGAGAGAGAGAGAGAATAGATAGAAAGAGATAGATGGAGGAACGCAAATGAGGACGTGGAGTAGGAGGTATAAGAAAGCAGGGAGAGTTATATACTTGATCAGAGACACAAACTAGAGAGAGGGAGCAAACAGAGAAATGTCAGAGAGAGAGAGAGAGAGAGAGAGAGAGAGAAGGAGCTAGAGAGAGATGGACGAAAATGGAGAACTGGGAGGAGACAGAAGAAAGCAGAGAAAGATATATTTGATCAGAGACACGGCGAAGAGAGAGAGAGAGAGAGCAAAGGGAGAAAAGTGAGAGAAAGGAGAGAAATGTGGGGAAAAGGGAGAAAAGGGGAGTGGGGATAAAGAAAAGTAACGGAAGAGAGAGTGGGAAGAGGGACAGAAACACAACTAAAAGAGAGCGAGCAAGAGAGAGAGAGAGAGAGAGAGAGAGAGGTGAAAGCGGGGTAAGAGGCAGAGAAAGTTACGCCAGAGAGAAAGAGCAAAAAGAAGAGCGGAAATAAGTAAAAAGTGAGAGAAAGCTAAATAAAGAGAGAGGAAGAAAGAAGAGTTTCGAAGGTAGTGGGAGGAGAGGCAAGAGACAAAGAGGAGAGGTAACAGGAAAATTATAAAATTAGTTGAGAGAGAGAGAGAGAGATAGATAGATAGATAGAGAGAGAGAGAGAGAGAGAGAGAGAGAGAGAGAAAGAGAGAAAACAAACTACAGCAATGTCGAAAGTTAAAGGGGAAAAATAATGAAATTGAATGTGATTGGTCAAGTCTTATTGTCCCTTTCTCACAACCGCTACAAAGGTTAGCCTCTTCCAAAAATTGTGACCTATTGACCTCTCCACAGGGTACTGCAACAATCAAAAGAAATAAAGAAAAATTACCGTAACCGAATATAAATTTTGATTTTCTGAAATTTAGTCTATATATATATATATATATATATATATATCCTGTAATGGTTGTTACAGTCTACATTTGTATCGAGCACTCTTTATAAAAGTAAATGCATGAACAAAAGGTAAATAAACCTACGAGTTCATCATCTTAGTTACAATATATATATATATATTGTAATGGTTGTTACAATGGTTTATAAATTCATAGTACCGCTAGACAAAAATGTTCACGTTTCGAAGCTGCTAGTGCTTCTCATCTTTTTTTTTTCAACTTATCACCCAATGAGAAGTACTAGCAGCTTCGAAACGCGAAAATTTTTGTGTAGTGATACTATGAATATATAAACCATTGTAACAACCATTACAATATAAAGCTCTACGTTGTATCGAGCACTCTTTATAAAAGTAAATGCATGAACAGTAGGTAAACAAAACCTAAGTGTTCTACAACTTTGTTACAAACTATATATATATTTATTGACCGATGTGCGTTGTGGGGCAGTGGATGTTGGCTCGGAAGGGGAAATCGGTGAGCCGAATTCCAATTCCAGTCAAACACTCTGCATTCACTTACGCACTGGTACCCTTGGGAAAGGTATTAATCCGTCCCTTTTCTCCAGTTATGGATTAAATAACTGTGGTCTGCTGTTCATGCGATCTGTGGTAGAATCCTGCACCGATTGTTTGTTATCAGCGGTTCCAAAAAGTGTGGATGGTGCTACACAACCTTCACCACTATAAACAATTCTCTGATACGTCGAAATTGACGGGAGAGTCCATAAAATATTAATAATTAATATATATATATATATATATATATATATATATATATATATGAGTGTGTGGGGGGGCGTGAAATGTATATGTATATGCAATTTGTTATATATATTATATCAATCAGTATATCGAGCAGTGGATAATTTTCTAAAAATATACTGTTACATATAAGACACAATGAATGTCTATTATGTTTAATCAGGAGCCGTTCTAAACATCGTATTTTCGCTTTAATTTGAAATGAAAATAAAGACAAAAATTCTCCAACATTTGGATATTTTTTTATTATGTTGGTTCTAAGCTTTCGGCTCACATGAGCCATCTTCAGAGAGGTTACAGGGACGTTAACATAAAGACATCCACCATCAAAGATGATGATTTTTATCTTGTGTTGACATAAAACATTGCTAAGCAACGGCAACAGTTACCAAAAATAGCAAACGCAGTTCGCAAATTTGTAATGCAGATCCATGACGTCACACCGCGTGAGAGCTCGAAATGGTAACAAAACCATATATTTAAATGTAATATAATGTGTTATGACCAGATTTAAAAGTGATTTTATTAAGTTTACGTTGTTTTGATCACATTTAAATCTGGTTTCAAGCTTTTACGATCGTCAGCAAATAGCAAAAGCGTGAAACCCAGGGTCACAAACTCACACCTATCTAACTGAATATATATATATATATATATATATATATAAAATAAAATTAATCTCGATATTTAAATCCGTTGGATAGCCATTTCTACGAGGAAATACTCGCTTCTTTAGTAATGGTGAAACGAACATTTTATTAACTTAAATTTAAATGTGTTAAAATTTTTTATACCGGTAGAAGTCCAAAAAAAAAATCCATACACAGGAAAATAAAATGGGGTTGGATTAACAATTTTTGAATTTAAGGAAGTAAAACGTATGCATCCACTACCAGGAATTGAAACCCAGACGGCTACGTTATTAAGCAAACGTCATACCAACTGTACCCGGTGACGAAGAGGTAACGAATTAAACTCGATATAGCGCCACTCATTCGCATATTCCTGTTGAGATCTAATAAAAAATCGATTACTTAATTATTTCAAATCTTAATACAATTTCTGGTTTGTATATCGTTGCTTGAGCCAGCTTATAATGCTCCAGTGTGAGTGGCTTGGTGATAGTCGTCGTGGCTCTGGGAGGTACAGTCCTATGGGCAAAAGAAGCTCAGTTGTGTTCAACCACGGAATACGTGAATGAGCGGCGTTGGATCGAGTTTAATGCGTTACCATTTTGTCATCGTTGGTATGACGTTTGCTTAATAACGTAGCCGTCTGGGTTTCAATTCCTGGTGATGAATGTACACTGCTGATGTGTCCAAAATATAGGACGAAACAGCCGTCCAGTGCTTTCTGCATTCTGTTGAAGTCGAATAAAAACTTGATGAATTACTTAATGTATATATATATATATATATATATATATATATATATATATATATATATATATATATATATATATATTTTTTAATCGTATCACCCCGAGCAAGGCGGTAACGCCACCGATGTGCAGGGGGCTACGTAATAGATTGGAAAAGAGAAAGCCGGAAACCACATCCTAAACAGGGAACAAGGGATGAGCCTCTTAACCTGTTCAATAGAGATGGGTGGAGTGTGAACCAGGCGATAGATGGATCTATCTACTCCAATTGAAAAATCAAAAACAAAAAACAAAGTGAGAAGATTAGAAAAGAGAAAGCCGGAAACCACATCCTAAACAGGGAACAAGAGATGAGCCTCTTAACCTGTTCAATAGACATGGGTGGAGTGAGAACCAGGCGATAGATGGATCTATCTACTCCAATTGAAAAAAAAATATATATATATACTATGTTAGAACATGTACAAAGTTGTACATTTTGTTTCGACATTGAAAGAACAATGTCTCATCAGGTGTTTAACAATGATGGTAATAAAGCTTTTTATTTAAAAAAAAATTATTTTCAGAAAAAATACTTCCGTTTTTTTCTTTCGTACGAGGTAAAAAGATATTAAAAAATGAAAGAAAAAATGAGGAAAGAAAAGATCAGAAAATAAGATGAGAAGTCAAGAAAAAAAAAAGAAAAAGACAAACACAAAAGACATATAAAGTGAAGAGGTAAATAAATGAGATAATCTAGAGAGGGAAGAGACAATGGAAACGGCCAAGAAGGAGAAATTTTAAAATTTGGCCGGAAGTAAATTACAGACAGAAATTGTCATCGGTTATAATGTTTCAGCTCCAAATATTTTGGCATTAAAAAAAAAAAATGAAATCATATAGAAAGACAGAAAACATTATTCATAAAACGCAAAATAAAGGATATTTAAAAACCCAACACGAAGATATTGATTCATTAGACCTAATTAAATAAATTGGAAAAATAATAAAGTAAAATAAAATTAGAATTAAATTAAAATAAAATAATATAAATAAATTAAAATAAACATAAAATAGACATTTTATTAAAATAATAATAATAATAATAATAATAATAATAATACAATAATAATAATAATAATAATAATAATAATAATAATAATAATAATAGTAGTAGGCAAACACATTATAATAATAATAGTAGGCAAAATAATAATAATAATAATAATAATAATAATAATAATAATAATAATAGACCACCTAATCTCAGGCTGTTCTGTGCTTGCCCCAAACGAATATAAAAATCGCCACGATAGAGTTGGGCAATATTTACATTGGGCAATGTGCAAACATTATGGAAAAGCTGTAAACAAACACTGGTATGAACATCATCCAGCACCGGTTACAGAAATAGAAGATGTAACCATTCTATGGGATTACACCATCTACACAGACAGAAAAATTGAAGCAAACAGGCCAGACATTATTGTTAAAAACCAGAAGGAGAAAACTTGTCTATTAATTGATATGGCTTGTCCAGCGGATTGTAACATAGCAATCAAGGAATTTGAAAAACTGTCAAAATATAAAGACCTGGAAATTGAAATAGAAAAAATGTGGAAATTGAAAACAAGAGTTGTGCCAGTGATAGTAGGTGCACTTGGAATGATAAAAAATGGAACAAAACAACACATTGAAAGAATCCCTGGAAACCCCAGCTTAAGAGATATACAAAAAATTGTATTATTAAGTACAGCCCACACACTAAGGAAAACGTTATCTATGTAATGCTGGGGATGATAGGGAGGATAGAAAAACATGAAATGGAGTCATAACAACACGCCACTACCTGCCTTAGGTCTCCCCGCAGACTTGGTTGGTAGTGAGACCAATGCAGAAATCTAAATATGATGAAAAATGACATAATAATAATAATAGTAGGCAAACACTGGTATGAACATCACCCAGCACCGGTTACAGAAATAGAAGATGTAACCATTCTATGGGATTACACCATCTACACAGACAGAAAAATTGAAGCAAACAGGCCAGACATTATTGTTAAAAACCAGAAGGAGAAAACTTGTCTATTAATTGATATGACTTGTCCAGCGGATTGTAACATAGCAATCAAGGAATTTGAAAAACTGTCAAAATATAAAGACCTGGAAATTGAAATAGGAAAAATGTGGAAATTGAAAACAAGAGTTGTGCCAGTGATAGTAGGCGCACTTGGAATGATAAAAAATGGAACAAAACAACACATTGAAAGAATCCCTGGAAACCCCAGCTTAAGAGATATACAAAAAATTGTCTTATTAAGTACAGCACACACACTAAGGAAAACTTTATCTATGTAATGCTGGAGATGATAGGGAAGATAGAAAAACATGAAATGGAGCCATAACAACACGCCACTACCTGCCTTAGGTCTCCCCGCAGACTTGGTTGGTAGTGAGACCAAAGCAGAAATCGAAATATGATGAAAAATGACATAATAATAATAATACAAATACAAACAAGAATTACAGTTAGTAGATTCTGTAGAAAAGCAAAACAGAAGCCAAGAACCAAATATTGCGGCAAAAAATATGAAAATGAAAGCCAGAGATAAAGCTCTTGAAAAGATGAAACAGCGCTGGCAAGACAAACCTCTGCATGGCCAATATCCAGTACGTGACAATAAATCCAATGTTGACAAAGTTAATACTCATCAATGGTTACGTGCATCTGGATTAAAGTCTGAAACTGAAGGATTTATACTTGCAGCACAAGACCAAAGTCTTTTCACGAGAAACTTTCAGGCAAATATTATGCATAATAATATGGATCCAAAATGCAGGTTTTGTGATAAACACCAAGAAACAATAGACCACCTAATCTCAGGCTGTTCTGTGCTTGCCCCAAACGAATATAAAAATCGCCACGATAGAGTTGGGCAATATTTACATTGGACAATGTGCAAACATTATGGAAAAGCTGTAAACAAACACTGGTATGAACATCATCCAGCACCGGTTACAGAAATAGAAGATGTAACCATTCTATGGGATTACACCATCTACACAGACAGAAAAATCGAAGCAAACAGGCCAGACATTATTGTTAAAAACCAGAAGGAGAAAACTTGTCTATTAATTGATATGGCTTGTCCAGCGGATTGTAACATAGCAATCAAGGAATTTGAAAAACTGTCAAAATATAAAGACCTGGAAATTGAAATAGGAAAAATGTGGAAATTGAAAACAAGAGTTGTGCCAGTGATAGTAGGCGCACTTGGAATGATAAAAAATGGAACAAAACAACACATTGAAAGAATCCCTGGAAACCCCAGCTTAAGAGATATACAAAAAATTGTCTTATTAAGTACAGCCCACACACTAAGGAAAACTTTATGTAATGCTGGAGATGATAGGGAAGATAGAATAACATGAAATGGAGCCATAACAACACGCCACTACCTGCCTTAGGTCTCCCCGCAGACTTGGTTGGTAGTGAGACCAAAGCAGAAATCGAAATATGATGAAAAATGACATAATAATAATAAAATATATAACAAAATGATATAATAATAAATAATTGTAATATTATAATAATTCTGCTTGTTCCTGCCTTAGTTAGTTACTTAGTTCGTCTGTCCGTTACACCACTTACTCTCTATACGTGCTTTTCCTTCCCCTTTATCTTTTTAAACGCTACTCTCCTCTGCCTTTCTCTCACCTTTGCCAAACGGAAGGGTAGTAAAGAGTGAGAGAGTAGGAGGAGAAAGTCTATAGCATTACCGTAGCAGCAGCTTAAGCTGTGTATATACGTGTGTGTGCTGTACAATATTGTAAAAATAGAAAGTTTTGTTGTCGTATCCCTCGACCTAATGACGAAATTTCTGGCCTCTTTTACGCCTTTGGCCATTACTTAAAGTAACTTTAATTTTTTGTAAAAAAAATTGTTTAATCTCTTCTAACATTTTCGTAATTTTGTCAGAAAGTTTTGTTTTGATTTGAGTTAGCGGCTAAAGAAACGTTACGACTGTTTTACAATAGAAACGTAATGACTGCATCACCCACTTTTTTCGGTGATAAACATTAATTTGAAATAATTGTCGGATTTTAATGAAACTATCAGTACTCATTCACAAATTAATGTAATTATTTTTGAAATTATTATTTTTTAAAAATCTTGATAAAAATATTTTTCAACTTCTGTTACCCGCCCCCACGTAAATCCATGAAATTTTAATAAATTGTATATTGATGGCTAACTTTTGTTTTATTTGTTCAAAGCAAGACTCAATGGGGAATATAAATCATCTATTTTTTTTATTTTAAGTTTCCAATTTTTATCCAAAAATTTCCGAAGAGTAAAATAAAAAATGCAATAAAACGCTGATATAATTTAATTTATTTATTAATTTAATTTAATTGCTGAAATAAAAAAATAAGAATTAAGGACATTATAGTCTGAAAAAAATTTCGATTAATAATAAATTCCAATTTTAGATAGGCAATATAATCATCAATTCTTAACTAAAAAGTCTACTCACAATCAATTCTCTGAAGATTTTAAAAATATTTTTAAAAATTTATATATTATTAAATTATTTAATAGTAATAATAATAATAATAATTGTTTATTGTTAAAAACCAGAAGGAGAAAACTTGTCTATTAATTGATATG
The DNA here is from genome assembly GCA_037127315.1 of Ascarosepion bandense. Lineage (NCBI taxonomy): Eukaryota > Metazoa > Mollusca > Cephalopoda > Sepiida > Sepiidae > Ascarosepion > Ascarosepion bandense. The sequence goes on from JBBBDQ010001967.1 coordinate 2,033,686, forward strand.
GCTTGTCCAGCGGATTGTAACATAGCAATCAAGGAATTTGAAAAACTGTCAAAATATAAAGACCTGGAAATTGAAATAGAAAAAATGTGGAAATTGAAAACAAGAGTTATGCCAGTGATAGTAGGTGCACTTGGAATGATAAAAAATGGAACAAAACAACACATTGAAAGAATCCCTGGAAACCCCAGCTTAAGAGATATACAAAAAATTGTCTTATTAAGTACAGCCCACACACTAAGGAAAACTTTATCTATGTAATGCTAGGGATGATAGGGAAGATAGAAAAAACATGAAATGGAGCCATAACAACACGCCACTACCTGCTTTAGGTCTCCCCGCGGACTTGGTTGGTAGTGAGACCAAAGCAGAAATCGAAATATGATGAAAAATGACATAATAATAATAACAGTTCTTTTAAAATTTTATAATTTTATTAATTTATTTTATTTATTAAGATGTTACTATCATTTGTAGTATGACAAAGTAAGATTTTTCCAGGAAATCATAATTATCCTTCCGTAGAAATTTCATGGGTTCTGCTTGTACATATAAAATGAAATAAAAATAATAACAATAGATAAAAAATATAAATATAAACTAATACATGGCTAAACATACTAACAGTGGTTACTAAGTGCACTAAAAATACTTAACACAATTTGTAATAGAAAACTAAGAAAAAATAACAATAAAAAAATTATATTGTTAAAATAAATTAACATAATAGTAAGGTTAATACTATAAAATGTTTACAATTGCTATAGTTTCCTACATTAGATTTAATGATACCAGCAGGATTATAAGGTTAATTCTTTATTATGTTTACAATTTACTGTAGTTTCATGCCTTTGATTTAGTAATATGTCACTTTTCATCTACTTTATAATTTCCATTTTCTTTTGCAAACAGAGGAAACATTTCAGCGTCTTTGAGAATTCTCCATTTAACTTTTATTCCCTTCTTTTAACTTCCAAAAATATTTAGAATGTGACGTCATATTTTGTTTGTTCTTATTAGTGAAACCGATAAAATGCAACCGCAACTTCTACTTCAACAGTTTCTTTCCTCGCACTCCCCGACTGTGGAATTCCCTTCCACACGATTGCTTCCCCGACGGCTACAATCTCCAGGAGTTTAAATGTAAGGTCAATAGACATCTCCTAACACACTAACCTGCTCCCATTCTATCAAACACTCTTCCCATCTGCCCAACCCTCATCCTCGGTATCCTTACTCATCTGTCACCTTCCTCCTGACATTCCCTATGTCTAACCACTCCTTCTCTTTACCTTCCCCTGTGTAGCCCCATGCGCAA
>JBBBDQ010001967.1:2042500-2095000 GCA_037127315.1 Ascarosepion bandense
TCATCGTCGTCATCGTCTTGCAGCCATTGGCCGAGATAGAACCCACTACACCCCCTCCAGTATTCCCTGTGCATTTGGAACCCTGGCGCAGTTTTATAGCGAAATTCATAATCTTGTCAAATAACTGAATACTTGATGCTTCGCCAGGGCTACGAATGGTGTTTTTATTGTGACACCAACACTAGATGGGTTGCCTCCAGGCCCCATCCTGTTATTTAACCCATAACTGGAGGGAAGTGACGGATTACTACCTTTCCCAAGGGTACCAGTACAGAAGTGAATGCAGAGTACTCAACTGGAATTCGAACTCGGCTCACGGATTTCTCTTTCCAAGCCGATATCCACTGCACCACAACGCACATCCGTCACTGAACGCTTACAGCGCCTGGTATTCCCAAGTGGTTACCCATCTAAGTACTGACCAGGCTCAACGTGGCTTAACTTCGGTCATCGAACGAGAACCTGTGTATTCAACGTGATATGGCCGTAAGCTTGTCTTTGTTCAATACCCATACAGCCCACCTTGGGTTTATACTTCAACTATACTGAAGACGAAAAGTGTGACACAGAAATCCGAAGCTAGAAGCAAAGAAGAGAATACTGGATTGCTACGTGATATCCGTCCTTCAATATGGCAGTGAATGCTGGACTAATATCGTCAAAGATGAAGGAAAAACTTGAAGCAACTGAAATGTGGTTCTACAGAAGCATACTGGATATAAAGTGGGAGATCAATTCCATATTACAATCAATATATAAACTGACCCCTCGCTTTGTGTCCACTGCAGTTTCTATACATTTATATTCCTGAGATCCAGAAGCACAAGGATGCACTCCATGAGCTGAGTAGAGTATTAAGAAACAAGAAAATTTCACTAGAAACAAAGAAGAGAGTACTGGATTGCTACGTGATATCCGTCCTTCAATACGGCAGTGAATGTTGGACTAATATCATCGAAGATGAAGGAAAAACTTGAAGCAACTGAAATGTGGTTCTACAGAAGGATGCTGCGGATATCATGAATCGAGCATGTGGGCAATGACGAGGTGTTGGAAAAATGGCAATGAAAAGAAACTTAATACTGACCATCAGGAAGAGACAACTGAAGTTTCTGGGACATGCGATGAGGAAGGACGGCTTGGGGAAACTAAGAGGACAGATAAGGGAAAAAGAGACAGGGGAAAGCAACGGATAACATATTTGAAGGACCTGATCAGGTGGATGACGGAACGCGGGTTACGAGATGTTAAAGCTAAGAGCCAACAGGGATAGGGAGACGTGGAAAGCCATGATCGCCTACGTCTTGAAAGGACAAGGCACAAAGAAGAAGAATATATATGCCAACTGATTATAAGAAATTTTAATGTGGGTATAAAATGGGGGATCAATTCTATATTATAATCAATATATAAACTGATCCCTCGTTTTGTAGCTATGCTAGTTTCTATACATTTATATATATATATTTTTTTTAATCGTATCACCCCGAGCAAGGCGGTAACGCCACTGATGTGCAGGGGGCTACGTAATAGTGAAAAGATTGGAAAAGAGAAAGCCGGAAACCAGATCCTAAACAGGGAACAAGGGACAAGCCTCTTAACCTGTTCAATAGATGTGCGTGGAGTGTGAACCGTCGATAGATAGATCTACCTACTCCAATTGAAAAAAAAAAAAAAACAAAGTGAGAAGATTGGAAAAGAGAAAGCCGGAAACCACATCCTAAACAGGGAACAAGGGATGAGCCTCTTAACCTGTTCAATAAATGTGGGTGGAGTGTGAACTGGATATATATATATATATATATTACTGCATGTTTCAGTGCATAATATATAATATAGAAAAGTTTTGTCTATTTATTTTATGTAAATTTTTTTCATATTCTCTGATAAGCTTAATAGCATTATCATTAAATGAAGAAAGAAAATTACCATATTGATACATAATTTTTACTAATCTAATCTAAGCTTTCGGTTACATAAGCCATTTTCAAAGATGTCAAATTACATTATATATTATAAATACAAACAAACGATAATGACAAACTGTTTTTGTTTACATGGAAGCTCGCTTGGTCATATGTTAGCAAACTCGTGCATTTAAGACGCTGGAAGCGAATGTCGCATCACAACTCGTGACGTCACACATGAGAAAAGTGAGAGTCAAAACAAGAAATATTAAGCCACTGTTAAGTGGCTTCTCTTATTAATTATAGGCATTTGAGGATATTTGTGGCGATTTCATATTTTATCTTGTTCAGGTTAGGTTTCAACTGTTTTATGGATATAGCTTCGAGAATGTTTAGTTGTTGTTTATTGGTTTCATGTTTAAGTATCGTTGTGTTTTCAGCTAGTGTGTTCCGCAATTGTGTATGTGGCCAGCTAAGTTATTTTATGCCTAAAAATGTTATAATTATCGTTCAAGTGTAGTGTCAAGTGTCGTAAAAGCGAGTTTGTGGTGTAACCAACATAAATATTATTTATTCCGTTAAACTATGTTGTTTTTACAAATCGCTAATGAATAAAGACTACCGTATATATATATATATATAAACTTTTCCGTTACACCCAATGTTGTGTAGGGCAGCGTTTTTGCTCTTTCCGTAACAATTTTTTTTTTTATGTGACAAGGTTGGTGGAGGTAGGTGATTTTCTAAGCGTAGCTTAGACGTGACACACAGCCGAAAGTTGTGGGTAGCCAGTGAGGATCCAACTCACTACTCAGTTATAATGTTCTAGCGAAACGAGCTGGATAATATATATATATATATATATATATATATATATATATATAAGGACCACATCGGACTAAAATTTATTACGTTTTGTCCGATAAAGTCCTAAAGGACGGAAGGCATCGCTCGAAATTTTTTTTTCATATTGTCATACATTTTTCCCGACTACCCAATTTTCTTGATCTAAATATTTACATACCACTATCTTATATATACAGGGTATAACAAAATATAATTACAAAATTTGGAGCGAGTTCCTCACACCAAAACAAGGACAAAAGTCTATATAAACATATGTCTACATATGCATCTATTTTGAGTTATTAAGTTTACAATAAGTTTATGGTAGATGGTATCGACTTGGTTATATTTGTCGTTCGTGTACCTTTGTGACTAGTCTGTCTTCAAAGTTTGACGAGTGTAGTGGTGAGTTAGCTGAGAAGTGTTCCGTTTAACAATGGCAGGAGATTCATATCGTTAAAAGGCAGATAGGAATTTTACATACGACCGTCCGAGGCTGGGCGGCTGTATCAGGTTGCGTTTCCACACCGAATGCAGCCGAGTCATCCAACCTTTGCTGCTGTTTATCGTAGCGTTGCTGAGACAGAATCAGAATTTTACCTTTTTCATTTTTTTTGTTTCAAAACAATAAATATTTGGGATCAACCAAAGACACCTTCAAGACCAGATGGTTCAATCACAAGTCTACATTTGAAATAGAAAACTTAAAAATTGTACAGAATCGGAACGAGTGGAAATTGAAATTAAAATATGGAAAAGACACAGTCTAATAAAAACAACGGTGGTAAAATATGTAGACTGTGCCAGGAAGAAAAGTTAGCTATTATGCTACTTTTTTTAAAAAATCATTTCACCCCAAGCAAGGCATTCCACTGCCACTATTGTGCTTAGGGCTACATAGGGGGGGGGTAAATAGGAAGATATAGGAAATGTCAGAAGTGGGGTGATAGATAGTTGGATGGGTGGGAAGAGTGTTTGAAAGAATGGAAGTTAGTTTGTTAGCAGGTGTCTATTGACCTTACATGTAAACTCCTGGAGACTGTAGCTGTCGGGGAAGCAGTCATGTGGAAGAGAATTCCACAGTCGGGAAGTGCGAGAAAAGAAACTGTTGGAGTAGAAGTTGAGGTTGCATTTTATCGGTTTCACTGTAAAAGGGTGGGACCTAGTTGATAATCTAGTGTCTCGTGCAAATTCGAACCTAGGGGGCACCAGTGATCTAAGTTCATCGGAGCAGAAGCCGTGAAAGTATTTATAGAAGAGACACAGGGAAGCCACGTCGCGCCGGTGAGAGAGTCTGCAGGCGGTCTGCTAAGTCGGTATCGATCACATTACAGACTCTCCACTGTACCTTGTCTAGAAGCCCAAGGAGAATAGCAGGGGCACCCGACCAGATATTCAATGCACGGGCGGATGGTAGATTTATAAATGTGCAAGATAAATTCAGACGGAAAAAACCTCCCGGCCCTGCACAGAAAACCGACTTTCATAGCAGCGGATTTAGCAATGGATTCGATATAGTCATTCCACTTGAGGTCCGCTGAGTGTGTGAGACCAAGGAGGCGTAGTGTTTTACTCTCTGGGAGGCAAGCCTGGTCCATGCTAATAGGAGGTAGGTGCGATTGTCTATGATGATTAATTGATAGTAGCTTCGTTTTAGAAGCATTAAAATTTACGAGCCGTTTCTTATCCCAGTCCACTACGGATTGGAGGTCCTTTCCAAGCTCGGTTGCAAGGTTAGCTTTGTCGCCCGCACCAGATTTTTGGTCGAGGCGAGAATAAACTGTGGTGTCATCGGCGTACATACCTACTTGGGATCTTATGGTATCAGGGAGATCATTAATGTAGATCAGAAAGAAGCGTAGGACCTAGGATAGAGCCTTGAGGGACACCCGCGTTCGTATGGTAGTTCTAGGAGGCATGTCCGTTTAATACCATTATTCTAGATTTATGGGATTGATCTAGTGGATGGCAGAGTTGGGGTTTGGGTGGTGTAACAGGAGAAAGCGTGCTAAAAGCCAACAGGGATAAGCAGATGTGGAAGGCCATATCGCCTACCTCCTGAAAGGTCAAGGCACATAGAATAAGAAGAAGATGCTGAGTGGTTACAGTATATATTTATATATATTGGCGCGTGACTGAGTGGTTAGAGGGATCGCTTTCTGACCATGAAGCTCGGTTTAGAATCTCACCATGACCGATTTGTCGGCCTGGAGGTGGCGATCCCTGCGTGCAGGACCTTTGGAAGTTGCCTGAAAACTATACCACGTGGTGACCCAAGCCTAGCGAGTGAATTTGGATAGACGGCTCTCTTTGTTGCGCTAGCTCGAAGTCACAAGTCATTGTGACCGAGGGTGTGAGCGTCCTGGCCTTGTTCATATTGATAACGCGCTCTCTTTCCGAAACTGTAACTAAGGTCCTCTCAGCATGGGTGTTGAACAGACACAAACGTGCCTGAGCAAGCGTCTGCAATGGGGATTAGCTAGCCTACCTAGTAGACGGGAATCGTCGATTACGAGTGGCCAGCCATTATATACATCCAACTCTTCAGAAATGAGTTGTTTCAATGACCGGCGTGTGTATACACTGCTTACATATAACACGTTAAAATTTCCCTTCTCTGATTCCATGAGCCTATGGCTTAACGGGGTAGCAACTCCGACTGACATTAAATCGGTCGAGTTTCGATCCTGACCAGAAGCAAGTGAATGTGTCTAGCCACACTGATGAGCAGTGATACAGCGAAACAGGCTTGTATTATGGATGACTAATATATTATACTCTCATTACGATTGAGCTCTCTAGAGAAGAAAATTTTAAAAACAGTTTCCACTTCTGCGATATACGCATTGCTCTTCAGGAATGAACTGAAGTCTTTCGGCGACTGGCGTGTGCATACACTGCTTATATACAACACGTTAAAATTTCCCTTCTCTGATTCCATGAGCCTATGGCTTAACGGGTTAGCGACTCCGACTGACATTAAATCGGTCGAGTTTCAATCCTGGCCAGAAGCAAGTCAATGTGTCTAGCCACACTGATGAGCAGTGATACAGCGAAACAAGCTTGTATGTGGATGACTAAAATATATATATATGTATAGTCATCACAGCTCATCAGTACCGTTAGACATCCGATTAATTTTTACTCAGGATTGAAACTCGACCGAACTGGCGTCATTCAGCGATTCTACCCGTGAGCTATGGGCGCTCGGTAGAAGGGGATGTAACCCCTGAGGAGTGGAAAGACAGATCCACCTACGAAACTCTGGATTTAGGATGCTGACGGTAACATCAATTAGCCAAGTGACAAATCTTATATATATATATATATATATATATATATATATATATATATATATATATATATATATATATATATTACACACAGAGTTATTAAAAAAGAAAGAGAAAATTTTGAAAATTTATTAAAAGCAAATTCTAAGCAACAAATTACTGGATAGAAGAAGGTTCAAAGTTTATTATTTTAAGATTCAGTCAGTCAAGCGCCATACGTGATACACGCTTGGGCGATCATGTCTCGAAAGAGGCATGACTGACTGAGCAGAAGATTATCCTGCAGTAACTTACCATTGCTTTCTGCGGTAGACTGGTTGCAAGCCAATGCTATAGAAACCAATCGGTCCTGCCATTTAACTCATAGCTGGGGAGAGAAGAGATAGATTATCTTACATTATTATATGACATATCATTAGTGGGGGATCAGTTTATTACTTTACAACAATAGAAAACCGATCCCCCACTTTATACCCAGTAGAAGTTTTAATTATGTTTTCAACTACTATATTCAGTCAGTCAGTTAAGTGCCATACGTGATAAACGCTTTGGGCGATCATGTCTCGAAAGAGATATGACTGACTGGGCAGAAGCTTTTCTATCCTGTTATTTAAACGATAGTTGATGAGAGAAAAGACAGATTGTATTATTAATTAGTAATTAGTAGGGGATCAGTTTATTACTTCATAGCAATATAAAACAGATCCCCCTGTTTATGCCCAGTAGAAGTTTTAATTATATTTCCAACTATTATAGTCAGTCAGTCAGTCAGTCAAGTGCCATACGTGATACACTTTGGGCAATCATGTCTCGAAAGAGACATGACTGACTGGGCAGAGGATTATCCCGCAGTAGGTTGCCATTGCTTTCTGTGGTAGACTAGTTGCCAACCAAGGCTATAGAACCCAATCTGTTCTGTTATTTAACCCATAACTGGAGGGAGAAAAAATAGATTATATTACATTATTATATTATGTGTAATTAGTGGGGGATCAGTTTGTTACTTATAACAATAGAAAACCAATCCCCCACTTTGTGCCCATTAGGAGATTTATTTATGTTTCCAATTATTATCAGTCAATTAAGTGCCATACGTGATACACGCTTTGGGCGATCATGTCTCGAAAGTGGCATGACTGACTTGGCAGAAGGTTGCCATTGCTTTCTGCGGTAGACTGGTTGCCACCTAAGGCTATATAACTGAATCTGTCTTATTATTTAACCCATAATTGGAGGGAAGAGAAATATTAATACCTTTAACAAAGGGTATTTGTGCGTAAGTGAATGCGAGTAATTCACCTGGAATTCGAACTTGGCTCCCCGATTTGTCGTCCCGAGTCGATATCCACTGCACCACAACGCACATTATTTTTAGTAAATTTGTGAAATCTGCTCTTTTTTTAATAAGCTTTCAAATAATGTTGTCATAAATTATAATTTGAATAAAAATCTAAATAAAAACGTTCTTAATTTAAATGTGCTACTTGATTGGCAAATAGGTCTCACCGTTTTACTTTTGAACTAGCCAGATGCAACTGTCAGTTTTATTCTAATATTTTTCTTTCCCCGAGCCATTGAAACTCTCTTCCAAATTCTTGCTACTCTTTCATTTAAAATCTTCAAAAGTTTCAAATGCAACCAGAAGACTTTTGTGGCATATGGTGTTTTTACACAGTAATTCCTATCTGAAAGAGTTTCCTCCATTACCTACTAGCAGTGTAGCCCGGCGTTGCTCGGGTGTAATGAAAGCTTTAAAACTAATCCATGGTCCTGGAGCTCAAACTCAGCCTAAAAAATATTTGAAATAGTAAATTAATTGCGACAATTTACCAATCGCACCTTATATATATATATATATATATATATATATATATATATATATATATATACTAGCAGTATAGCCTGGCGTTGCTGGGGTGTAATGAAAGCTTTAAAACTAATCCATGGTCTTGGAGCTCAGACTCAGCAGAAAGAATATTTGTGTGAAGTTTAGTGAGAATCGGATAAAAATTGTGGATTTGTATAAACGACATACAGACAGATAAACAGACACACACTCAAACATCTTGCCTTTTATATATACATATTATCGATTTTCTGCACTATTGTAAGAATTGCAACCTTGAAACTTCTGAATATCATTTCTTATGTCTTTGTCTATGAGTGTATCAAATTTGATTCAAATCGGACCACTCCTTCTATAACCCGATTTTTTCGATTATCGATTTTCGATATTTATCGTGGGTACCTCAACACAAAACCTAGCTAAGAACACTCGCAGACGCTTATAGTACAACTGTGTAAATTTTCAAGAAAATCGGTTCAGCCGTTTCGGAGTCTATAGGTAACGTATACACACACGCAGACAAAGTTCCATTTATAAATAAGTTTAGCTTCTTTCCTATATAAGAATCGTTGTCAATGGGCAATCCACTGAGTCCTATAAGATTCATCTAGTAGTTTTCCTAGGTTGTCTCCTCAGTCCTATTCTATTTGTTTTATATATATATATATATATATAATCGTGTCACCCCAAGCAAGGCATTCCACTGCCACTATAGCGCAGGGGGTTACATAGAGCGATTGGGTATAGGAAATGTCAGAAGGAGGGTGATAGACGACTTAGGATGTACATAGGGAGAGAGTTGGAGAGAGTGGGTGTGAGTTAGTGTGTTAGGAGGTGTCTATTAACCTTACATTTAAACTCCTGGAGGTTGTAGCCGTCGGGGAAGCAAACATGCGGCAGGGAATTCCACATGCGGGAAGTTTATATCAATAAATACTGTCAGATCTTTAGTAAATACAGGGTGTCCCCCCCAAAATGTATACACACTTTAAATAATTGTATAGTCAGTGTTTAGTAAAATATATATCATTTTTAAAATTAAATAGAATCTACAAACATTATTTTATTTTTTTGTGAATGCCTGTTTTCAATATGACGTCCGTTCTGGTCCAAGCACTGCTGGCAAGTTGAAGCAATGGAATCGCAAACATCATGAAACAATTGTTTGGGTATTTGTTTCTTGTTCAATGACTGCTTTCAATTCAGCGAGTGTTACAGGTTTATTAGCCTAGACTTTATCTTTTAGGTATCCCAATATAAAAAAAGTTTAGTGATGTGAGGTCTCGTGAAGGCGTGGGGTAATTTACGAAACCCCTTCGTCCAATGGACTTATTTGGAAAGATCTCATCAAGGAAGGATCTAAGATCGCAATGATGGTGTGTTGGTGCGTCATCTTTCTGAAAATAAAATGCCTCATCTTCAAAATCCTCGTCAATGCTTGGCATTGCAGATCGTTGCAGTGTCTGTATACATTTTTTTTGGGACACGCTATATATATGCAGATGATATCACGGTTTGTGGGCGCATCTCCAAAAATTCAGAAAAATTTAGATAGCCAGCGCTTACTGGTGCTCCCTATATATAAATTTGCTCGAGCCACAAGATTAGCAACGAGGTCCCACCCTTTTACTGTGAAACCAATAAAATGTAACCGCAATTTCTACTCCAACAGCTTCTTTTCTCGCACTTCCCACCTGCGGAATTCCCTTCCGCATAGTTGCTTCCCCGACGGCTACAACCTCCAGGAGTTTAAATGTAAGGTCAATAGACACCTCCTAACACACTAACTCGCACCTATTCTCTCAAACACTCTTCCTATGTACCTCCTTACTCGTATGTCACCCTCCTTCTGACATTTCCTATATCCAATCGCTCTATGTAACCCCCTGCGCTATAGTGGCAGTGGAATGCCTTGCTTGGGGTGAAATGATTAAAACAAAATACGCCTGTGCATTGAATACTGCTGCCATATCTGGTCGAGTGCGCCTGCTATCCACCTAGGTGTTCTTGACAAAATCCAACGGAGAATCTGTAATGTGATAGACCCCGACTTGGCAGCTCAGATACGGTCACTTTCTCACCGGCACAATGTGGCTTCCCTGTGTCTCATCTACAAATACTTTCATGGCTCACTGGTGCCTCCTATTTATAAATTTACTCGAGCCACAAGATTAGCAACGAGGTTCCACCATTTTACTGTGAAACCAATAAAATGTAAACGCAAATTCTACTCCAGCAGCTTCTCTTCTTGCACTTCCGCCTGTGGAATTCCCTTCCGCATACTTGTTTTCCCGACCGCTATAATCTCCAAGAATTTAAATGTAAAGTCAATAGTCATCTCCTGTTACACTAACACACTCTCTCTCATGCTTTTTTCTAGTGAAAGTATTTGTAGAAGAGACACAGGGAAGCGACATTGCGTTGGTAAGAAAGTGACTGTATCCGTGCTGCCAAGTCGGGATCTATCAAATTACAGATTCCCCGTTGGATTTTGTCAAGAACACCTAGGTGGATAGCAGGAGAAGCCGACTAGATATGGCAGCAGTATTCAGTGCACGGGCGGATGGTAAGAGAAGAATGGATGTGGCCATAAAGTGAGGGATCAGTTTATATATTGATTGTAATGTAGAATTGATCCCCCACTTTATATCCACATTATAATAGTATAGATTATTTTTTAAATAATCATATCGCCCCAAGAAAAGTTCATCGGAGCAGAAGCCGTAAAAGTATTTGTAGAAGAGACACAGGGAAGCCACATTGTGAGAAAGTGACTGTATCCGAGCTGCCAAGTCGGGATGTATCAAATTACAGATTCCCCGTTGGATTTTGTCGAGAACACCTAGGTGGATAGCAGGAGAAGCCGACTAGATATGGCAGCAGTATTCAATGCACGGGCGGATGGTAGATTGACCTAAACCACTCCAAAGGTACTGCCACTTCCAATTATTTGAATACAAGACGAGAAATCTTTCAAGGAGACTCTCTGTCGCTCGTTCTGTTCTGTCTGTCCTTAATTCCCTTTTCGCCTGAAAACTAAACATTAATAACTACGGATAAAAAAGTGAAAAAGAAACTGTTTAATCACCTCCTCGACATGAATGATATCAAAATTTTTGCCAAAGACGACATTAAATTGAAGTGTATAAGCAATAGAGTAAAATGCTTATGTGACGAAATCGCTATGGATTTCGGATTAGATAAATGTGCAAAAGTAACCTTCAAGCAAGAGAAAATTACAGAAATATACTCAATAGATTTTGGGGAAAAAGATTAGGGAATTGGAACAAGAAGCCTAAGAATTACAGAAAGAGATGGAAAACTGCATAACAAAATAAAGAAGATAGTAACAAAAAAAAAAAAAAAGAATACAACTGACGCGCATGTCGTGTTAAATCAGTCAGTTAAGTGCCATACGTGATACACGCTTGGGCGATCATGTCTCGAAAGAGACATGACTGACTGGGCAGAAGATTCCTGCTATTTAAAGTATAGATGAAGGGAGAAGAAACGAATTGTATTAATAATTAGTAATTATTGGGGGATCAGTTTATTACTTCATAACAATAGAAAACCGACCCCCCACTTTATGCCCAGAAGAAGCATTCATCATGTTTTCAACTATTATATTCAGTCAGTCAGTTAAGTGCCATACGTGATACAGGCTTTGGGCGATCATGTCTCGAAAGAGACTTGACTGACTGGGCAGAAGATTCCTGTTATTTAAAGTATAGATGAAGGGAGAAGAAACGAATTGTATTAATAATTAGTAATTAGTGGGGGATCAGTTTATTACTTCATAAAAATAGAAAACCGATCCCCCACTTTATGCCCAGAAGAAGCATCATGTTTTCAACTATTATATTCAGTCAGTCAGTTAAGTGCCATACGTGATACACGCTTGGGCGATCATGTGTCGAAAGAGACTTGACTGACGGGGCAGAAGATTATCCTACAGTAGGTTGCCATAACTTTCTGCGGTAGACTGGTTGCCGACCAAGGCTATAGAACCCAATCTGTTCTGTTATTTTACCCATAACTGAAAGGAGAAGAGATAGATTATATGACATAATTATATTATGTATAATTAATGGGGGATCAGTTTATTATTTTATAACAATAGAAAAATTACCCCCACTTTATGCCCAGTAGAGGTTTTAATTATGTTTCGAACTATTATATTCAGTCAGTCAGTTAAGTGCCATACATGATACACGCTTTGGGCCATCATGTCTCGAAAGAGACATGACTGACTGGGTAAAAGATTATCCCGCAGTAGGTTGCCATTGCTTTCTGCGGTAGACTGGTTGTCAGCTAAAGTTACAGAACCCAATCTGTCCTATTATTTAACCCATAACTGTAGGGAAGAGACGGATTAATACCTTTCCCAAGGGTATTTGTGCGTAAGTGAATGCAAAGAATTCAACTGGAATTTGAACTCGGCTTCCTGATTTGTCGTTCCGAGTCGATATCCACTGCACCACAACGCAGACTAAGTTAAATTCACCAAACAATTATATAAGCCATAAGCATTTTGTCTGTCACTGAGGTGCAATACATTTTCGACATCCTTAACTTGACCATAGCTGACATTAAGCAAATGGACGCCAAAACGAGACAGTTTCTCACTCACAATCATCAGAAGGTTGATATAAACGCAAATTCTACTCCCGCAGCTTCTTTTCTCGCACTTCCCACCTGTGTAATTCCCTTCCGCTTATTTGCTTTCCAGACAGCTATAATCTCCAAGAATTTAAAAGTAAAGTCAATAGTCATCTCCTCTGTCATTAACCTGCATCCTCTCCCTCATGCTCCCTTCTCCGTCCACTCCACTCTCATCAGTATTCTCATCCTTCTCTTACTCACTTCCTGACACCCTCTATAACCTCTCACTCTTTCTCATAACTTTCCTCCTATGTAACGCCCTGCTAAACAGTGGCTGTAAAATGCCTTGCTAGGGGCGATATGATTATTAAAAAAAATTCTATTAAAAACAAAATTCTATACTATTATAATGTGGGTATAAAGTGGGTGATCAATTCTACATTCCACTCAATATATAATCTGATCCCTCACTTTATGGCCACATTATCCTTCTCTTAACCACTTCCTGACACCCCATATAACCTGTCACTCTTTCTCATAACTTTCCTCCTATGTAACCCCCTGCAAAACTGTGGCAGTAAAGTGCCTTGCTTGGGGAGATATGATTATTAAAAAGAATTCTTTACTATTATAATGTGGATATAAAGTGGCTGATTAATTCTACATAACAATCAATATATAATCTGATCACTCACTTTAGATCCACAGTCATCCTTCTCTTACTCACTTCCTGACACACACTATAACCTGTCACTCTTTCTCATAACTTTTCTCCTATGTAACCCCCTGCAAAACAGTGGCAGTAAAATGCCTTGCTTGGGGCGATATGATTATTAAAAAAATTATATTAAAAACAAAATTCTATACTATTATAATGAGGATATAAAGTGGGGGATCAATTCTACATTACAATCAATATATAAACTGATCCCCCATTTTAGAACCACATTCATCCTTCTCTTACTCACTTCCTGACACCCCCTATAAACTGTCACGCTTTATCATAACTTTTCTCCTATGTAACCCCCTGCAAAGAAGTGGCAGTAAAATGCCTTGCTTAGGAGCGATCTGATTATAAAAAAATAAATTAAAAAAATTAAAAGAAACCAATAAATTAAAAATGGAGTTTGAAGTGGGTGTAGAATTGCAAATAAACCATAATTCACCGACGGCAATAGCAACGAATCTAAAAATGAAAGCAAAAGCCAATGTAATGCAACAAATGCAGAAACGATGGCAATATAAGTCACTTCGTGGTCACTACTCTGTCTTGTTCAACAAACCTTTAGAGTTTTATTGTAAAGGCAATCGTGTAACGCCATGTCAGAAATGAATAGATGTTCAGAGTTCCTATTTTGAATACTACAGACGAGTGTGTCTTGTGTTAAATCAGTCAGTTAAGTGCCATACGTGATACACGCTTTGGGCGATCATGTCTCAAAAGAGACATGACTGACTGGGCAGAAGATTTTCCCACAGTAGGTTGCCATTGCTTTCTGCAGTAGTCTGGTTGCCAGCCAAGGCTATAGAACCAAATCTGTCCTGTTATTTGACTCATAGCTAGAGGGGGAAGAGATGTATTATATTATTAAGTAGTAATTAGTGAGGGATCAGTTAATTACTTTATAACAATAGAAAACCGATCCCCCACTTTGTGCCAAGTAGAAGTTTTAATTATGTTTCCAGCTATTATATTCAGTCAGTCAGTTAGGTGTCGTATGTGATACACGCTTTGGGCGATCATGTCTCAAAAGAAGATTATCCCGCAGTAGATTGCCATAGCTTTCTGCGGTAGACTGGTTGGGGTTTTAAGGTATTTTCTTTTTAATATTCAGTTATCAGATTTTCTCTTCCTGAAGGGTTTTATCATATATTGAATAATGTATGTGCCAAATCCAAATGAGGTAGAGGATTAGTTCAACTAGAAATGTTTTACAAAACTGCAACAATCATTCAAAGATACCTGGAACTTACAGAATATTAGATGATAATGTGTGTCAAAGAATATGACAGAAATAAGAAAGCAACAAATTTAAAAGGGAACTTCAAGTGAGTGAAGAGGTGCAAATAAACCTTAATAAACCTACTGCAGCCTAAAAAGAACCTAAAAAGAAACAACAACAAACAAACAAATGCAATGATAAACCTCTTCCCGTTCCAGAAAAAAGCTGATGTAGGCAAACCCCGATCTTAGTAGCTTTGATCTTAGTGCATGGTTAAATGTTGAAACCAGAGATTTTATTAAAATTGCACACACAGAATAACGTCTGGTACGTTGTTAAACGCAACATAATTTCTTTGAAAAAAAAAGAAAAGAAAAAAGAGTCTATTGTTTCCGGAATTTTTTTCGTCCCATTCAGTATAGTGAAATAATGGATCCAAATAATGGATCCAAATAATGGATCCAACAGATTCCACAGCAGCAATTAAGGTTGATGGAACTTTTTAAGAGAGACTAAAGACTGTACCAAAACCAAATAGGGGAAGGTAAAGAGAAGGAGTGGTTAGACATAGGGAATGTCAGGAGGAAGGTGATAGATGGGTAAGGATACCGAGGATGAGGGTTGGGCAGATGGGAAGAGTGTTTGATATAAATGGGAGCAGGTTAGTGTGTTAGGAGGTGTCTATTGACCTTACATTTAAACTCCTGGAGATTGTATCCATCGGGGAAGCAATCGTGTGAAAGGGAATTCCACAGTCGGGAAGTGCGAGGAAAGAAACTGTTGGAGTAGAAGTTGCGGTTGCATTTTATCGGTTTCACTGTAAAAGGGTGGGATCTAGTTGCTAATCTAGTATCTCGTGCAAATTCGTATTTAGGGGGCACCAGTGATCTAAGTTCATCAGAGCAGAAGCCGTGAAAGTATTTATAGAAGAGACACAGGGAAGCCACGTCGCGCCGGTGGGAGAGAAACTGCAGGCGGTCTGCCAAGTCGGTATCTATCACATTACAGACCCTCCTCTGAACCTTATCGAGAAGCCCGAGGAGAATAGCAGGGGCACCAGACCAGATATGGCAGCAATATTCAATGCACGGGCGGATGGTAGATTTATATATGTGCAGGATAGATTTAGACGGAAAAAACTTCCGGGCCCTACACAGAGAACCGACTTTCATAGCAGCGGATTTAGCAATGGATTCGATATAGTCATTCAATTTGAGGTCCGCTGAAAGTGTGAGACCAAGGAGGTACGCCTGGTCCATGCTAATGGGAAGTAGGTGAGATTGTCGATGATGGTTAATTGAGAGTAGCTTCGTTTTAGAAGCATTAAAATTTACTAGCCTCTATCAACGAAATTGATATCGGGACAAGCTCTCGAAAATTCTGTCACAGAGTTCCACTACGATAAGGAGGCAAACACAATCTTCGAAACGTGGTTCGCTCGTTATGAGGATCTCTTTAAAGAAGATTTTGGAGAGCAAACCGATTAGCTGGAAAGTGAGGCTCCTTTTATGCAAAATCGGTCCAAGTGAGCATGTAAAATATATTATCTACATTTTACCGAAACAACCTCGAAATTGTAGTTTCGTGGAAACAGTTGAAACGCTAAATAAAATTTTTGGTGAACACATCTCATTGTTTAATGCAAGTTTCAACTGCCTCATTATTACGAAATGTGATACAGACGATTTTACATCTTACTTAGGATTCGTCAACAAGCAATGCGAACGGTTCAAAAATTTCACCATCACAGATGAACAAATTAAGTGGTTGATTTTTGCATCTGGGTTAAAGTTCTCAAGTTTTTTTTTTGTTTTTTTTTTAATCGTATCACCCCGAGCAAGGCAGTAACGCCACTGATGTCCAGGGGGCTACATAATAGTGAAAAGGTTGGAAAAGAGAAAGCTGGAAACCACATTCTAAACAGGGAACAAGGGATGAGCCTCTTAACCTGTTCAATAGACGTGGGTGGAGTGTGAACCGGGCGATAGATAGCTCTACCTACTCCAACTGAAAAAAAAAGAAACCAAAGTGAGAAGTTTGGAAAAGAGAAAGCCGGAAACCACATCCTAAATAGGGAACAAGGGATGAGCCTCTTAACCTGTTCAATAGACGTGGGTGGAGTGTGAACCGGGCGATAGATAGCTCTACCTACTCTAATTGAAAAAAAGAAAGAAACCAAAGTGAGAAGATTGGAAAAGAGAAAGCCGAAAACCACATCCTAAACAGGGAACAAGGGGTGAGCCTCTTAACGTGTCCAATAGACGTGGGTGGAGTGTGAACCGGGCGATAGATAGCTCTACCTACTCCAATTGAAAAAAACAAAAAAAAAAAACAAAGCGAGAAGTTTGGAAAAGAGAAAGCGGGAAACCACATCCTAAACAGGGAACAAGGGATGAGCCTCTCAACCTGTTCAACAGACGTGGGTGGAGTGTGAACCGGGCGATAGATAGCTCTACCTACTCCAATTGAAAAAAAAAATAAACCAAAGTGAGAAGTTTAAAAAAGAGAAAGCCGGAAACCAAATCCTAAACAGGGAACAAGTGATGAGCCTCTTAACCTGTTCAATAGACGTGGGTGAAGTGTGAACCGGGCGATAGATAGCTCTACCTACTCCAATTGAAAAAAAAAAAAGAAACCAAAGTGAGAAGTTTAAAAAAGAGAAAGCCGAAAACCACATCCTAAACAGAGAACAAGGGATGAGCCTCTTAACCTGTTCAATAGACGTGGGTGGAGTGTGAACCGGGCGATAGTGACAGATGTGAGCGCAGAAGAATTTGGTCAAAAATTGAACAAAATTCGGATATTACTCTGCAGCAAGTTACAAAGGACTATCGGCGGATGGTAAATCTAAAGCATGATTCAGATATGGCGCAACAGTCGGTACCTGCAACGTCTACATTCAACATTATCCAAAGATGACAGTCACCGGAAGCAACACAAATGAAACCTCCAGCTGGTTGCTGGAATTGTGGTGGCTGGCATTTTGCTCGGAAATGCCCCTTCAAAACTCACTGCTGCCGCGAATTCAACCGTGTGTGTTAAATGCAAATAATTTGTCATTTAACTGAGCAGGTTCATGCCGACTTCGAAATTTCGTGAGGACACCATTACGGTGTTTTCATTTATCAGGGCTGAGTTTTATCCCTATTAAAGCTCTATCTCTAATCTGATATTGAGCACTGTTTTAATAAAAAACGCCCTGCTTGCCAAAATACTTTCCATCAGTGAAACTACTGAAAAAAAACTGCAATCTTGGCCCTAATCATTGTCAGAACTCAACACTATATATATGTATATTTCATTTGTAAACGAGTTATTACGCAACCCAGCTTTCTACATTTTTGGTGTACTCAAGCGATTTACAATAAATTGATTGTAACTCGCCTGAAGACAACAGATACCATATATATATATATATATATATATATATATATATATATATATTAATCATTTCACCCCGAGCAAGGCAGAAATGCCACTGATGAGCTGGGGGCTACATAACTGTAAAAAGATTAATTAGAAAAGAGTGAGGAGTACAAACTAGTTAGAAAGGAGCAATAGAAAGCTGAGAATGCAGGTGCGATGACAGACGCATAGGTGGAGAGAAAGGGAAGGATATACAGGGGAGGGGAGAGAGCTAGAGTCCAGTGGTTAGTAGATGAGTATTGACTTTTCATTTAAATTTCTGGAGGTTGTAGCCTTCAGGAAAGCAAGAATATGGGAGCGAGTTCCACAGGCGGGAAGTGCGAGAGAAGAAGCTGCAGGAGTAGAATTGTCGTCTGCATTTGGCTAATCTAACTGTGAATGGGTGGGACCCAGTTGCCAGTCTGGTTGCACGAGTAACCACCTGTTGTGGAGGCACCAGTGACTTAAGTTCGTCCGAGCAGAAACAATGAAAGTATTTATAGAACAGACAAAGGGAGGCCACATTTCGTCGGTGGGGAAGTGGCTGCAGTCGAGCCGCCAGATCAGTACCTATTACATGACAAACTCTCCTTTGGAGCCTGTCAAGAACACTGAGGAGAACGGCAAGGGCGCCTGACCATAAATGGCAGCAGTACTCCATGCACGGACGGATAGTTGACTTTTATATATGCAGGATGGATTCAGGCGGAAAAAACATCCTGGATAGTTTTCTAAACATATACTGTTAAATATAACAGACAATGAATGTCTGTTATGTTTAATCATGAGCCGTTCTAAACATCGTATACGACGTTTAGAACGGATCATGATTAAACTTAATAAACATTTATTTTCTCTTGTATTTAACAGTATATGTTTAGAAAATTATTTGCTGCCTCGATACACTATATAGATAGATAGATAGATAGATAGATAGATAGATAGATAGAAAAGCGAATGTGATAGATAGATAGATAGATAGATAGATAGATAGATAGATATGAACAGTCTGAGATAGATAGATAGATAGATAGATAGATAGATAGATAGATAGATATGAACAGACTGAGATAGATAGATAGATAGATAGATAGATAGATATTAATAAATATACATATTTTCCTACGTCGACATACTATACATGTGTGTACCCTCATATGTATATTTATTTATTTATTTATTCTTGTAACTCTGTGCGTGCGTACGTGTGTGTGTGTGTGTGTGTGTGTGTGTGTGTGTGTGTGTGTGTGTTGCTAACGCAGATATTCGAAAGATAGCTCAATATTAGGGCTTGTAGCATTACTTGATCTTCGGTCAATAACAATCTGTGTCGGGGGCGAATGAAATTCTGAATATTAGCTGCCCACCTTCTGTCAACGGAAATTTAAGCTTTTTCCTTTCGACACTGACTCGTCGCAACAAGCGTAAGTGACCCGGGGCGATAATCCAATATTTGGACAGAGTCGAAGACGTGACGCCTCCAGATTAAATCTAAAACCCCGCTTTATTCGCGACAAGTTTCTTCCGGTCCCTGACCACTTCCTCACGTATCCTGGAGGACAGCAAACATAGGCTTTATCAATAACGAGGGTGGCGCGTTCCGCTTCCCAACCTTCTTACCTCGTCATTGGATGGGTCGTCAGGGTGGATTGGTTGGTATTGGTTTATAAACGGAACATTAGTTACTGTATCAGGACTCGCCCAAGGAAAAAAGATTTAATTTTTTAAAAAAGGATTAAGTCAAAAAAAAAAAAAAAAATGCTTCTAGTTTATTTACAAGTAATATCGTTCCCCACGTTCACTGCGGTCATTGTCAGTAGGTCAAGTTAAAAGGTTGAAAAGGAAATCTATCAAATAGATGTTGGTTTTAGCTTAGCAAACACAAATTGAAAAACCTTATCCATTTCTATTATATACCGCCACAAAGCGAGTGCAAGGGTCTCGATCCCCCCCCCCCCAGCCAATCTATGATACGCCCTCACTCAATTCCATCACAGTTTTCATAAAGTACTATTCATATAAAAAAAAAATGCATCTGGCTGCAAGTCCTTTGATTGGGAGGTTGTGAGGAACATGAAACCACCTCTTAATTACTGTTGTTCACAAGTTTATCCCAGAGTGGTAGCACCTGTTAGGGTCCCAACTATGGGCAAATATTTAACCCCAAAACAGGGGTCAAGACACTATGAATGTATAAGAATACACCTTTATAGAAATATATACATAAAATACACTTTTATAGAAATATATACATTTTTGAAGGAAAAATATTACCAACAATATATTTTTGAAGAAAAAAATTATTACCATAACACATTTTTGAAGGAAAAAAATTCTCAGCAAATCATTTTAGAAATGTTCAGTTTTCTAAAATAAAAAAGAATAAAAACAAAAAAATTCATTAAAATCTGACTATATCAACCTTCTCACTATAACCGAACATTCAAAAAACCCCTTAAAATATTACTTTTTTAGCATTAAATAACCCACAGAAGTGTTGATATGCCATTAAACAAAACTCAAACTCATCTAAAAAAAACAAATTTTATTAGAACCTACATGACATACAGTAGCGAATCATATGCAATATCAGCCAGTCAGTTAAGGGTCATACCTGATATACGATTGGGCGATCATGTCAATTTTGATCCATCACACACAAACACACACACATACACACAGTTACTCAGATAAATATATATACATACGAGGATACACACATGTATAGTATGTCGACGTATTTATTAATATCTATCTATCTGTCGCAGTCTGTTCATATCTATCTATCTATCTATCTATCTATCTATCTATCTATCTATCTATCTATCTATCTATCTCAGTTTGTTCATATCTATCTATCTATCTATCTATCTATCTATCTATCTATCTATCTATCTACTTTTTAGTCATAATTGAATAAGCCCAGTACCCAGTTGTATTAAAAGATGTTCAATACAATTATATTGTAGAACTTTTTAATATTCTTCATTTGTGAACGAGTTATATTACGCAACCCAGGTTTCTACCATCTGGTGTCTTCAGGCAATTTACAAGGACACCAAAAATGTAGAAACCTAGGCTGCGTAATAACCCGTTTACAAATGAAATATATATATATATATATATATATATATATATATATATATATATATATATATTCTAAACATATGCTGTTAAATATAAGAGACAATGAATGTCTATTATGTTTAATCATGAGCCGTTCTAAACGTCTTATTTTTGCTTTAATTTCAGTTGAAAATAAAGACAAAAATTCTCCAACATTTGGATAATTATTTATTGATTTTCTTCTAAGCTTTCGGCTCACATGAGCCATCTTCAGAGAGGTTGTTTAAACTGAAATATTATAACATCCACCATCACCGACGATTTTATTTTGTGTTGACATAAAACTCCGCTTGGCAACGGCAATAGTTACCAAAAATAATAAACGCAGTTCTTAAGTTTGCGATGCGGTTTTATGACGTCACACCGCGTGATAGCGCGAAATGACAACAAAACCATGTAGTCAAATACAATGTAATATGTTATTTCCTGTTTTAAAGTTGATTTTATTAAGTGTTGGTTGTTCCGATTTGATGTACATGGCCTCCAATATCTGCAGGTTCCTCTTACTGTGTGTATGAGTAAGGATTATCGTATTGTTGACCAAAATCTGTCTGATATTACCTACATGTTTATATTTTTCAGAGAAATGTTGTTTAATAGTACTCTGATCAGAAAGATGACATGTAAGTCTACGGGAGAGCGTGGTTGTAGTAAAACCAATATATGTACTAGGTTTTTTATTAGTATCAGAGATGCAATTTCTGAATGGGCATGTAAATTGGTACACTACATTGGTTTTTTGTAGAAAATTTAGTTTAGTGCTTGTTGGGTTATTATAGACTATGAGGTCAATTGTTTTAAACTTTTTATAATATATCATGAGTTTAATTTGATTATTACTTTCCACTGGTTTAACATTTCTACGTATTATGTTTTTGAGAGTTTTTTCATCTTGTTTATAATTATTATGTATTTGGTTGCAATAGTATAAGTTAATAGTATTATGTTTATTTTGATGTAAACCATTATTATTAATATTATCAGTATTGTTAGAGCTATTGTTAAATATATAGTATTGAGTTCAGATAATGATTAGGGCGAAGATTGCAGTTGTTTCAGTAGTTTTACTGATGGAAAGTATTCTGGCAAGCAGGGTGTTTTCTATCACCACACTGCTCGATATCAGGGTAGTGATAGAGCGTTAATAGAAGACAGAAAATTTTCCCGCAGTAGGTTGCCATTTCTTTCTACGGTAAACTGGTTGTTAACAAAGGCTATAGAACCCAATAACTGAAGGAAAAAGAATATATATAACTTTTATTTAGAGGAAAAAAAATTAATTCATACCTTTTCCAAGGTACGTATGTGCGTGTATGCAAATGAGACAAATTCAACTGATGTCGAACTTGGCTGTCCGATTTCTCATTCTGAACCAATATTCATCGCACCACAATACAAGTATTTTAAAAAAAATCATCTCACCCAAAGCAAGGGGTTACATAGGGGAAAGTGATGAGAAAGAGGGTTTAGTTAAAAGAAATGTCAGAAGGAGGGTAATAGACGGATGAGGATACCAAGGATGGGGGTGAAGTAGATGGAAAAAGAGCTTGTGAGAATGGATGCGAGTTAGTGTGATAGGAGATGTCTATTGACCTTACATTTAAATTCCTGGAGATTGTAGCTGTTGGGGAAGCAAGTATATGGAAAGGAATTCATCAGGTGACAATTCATCTATAAAACTTGAAAATAAATACAATATCATCCTCATCATCATCATCATCATCATCATCATCCGTTACACCCAATGGTGTGTAGGGCAGCAACAAAGCTTCTCCACCTCTGCCTATCTTGGACCAGACTAGTCAATGAACCCCAAGAGTATTGCATGGCTTTCATCTCATTCTCCACCGTACTTCTCCATGTCTTTCTTGGCCTTTCCCTCTCTCTTTTGCCATCCGGGGTCCAGTGCAGTGCTGTTCTTGTGATTTACTGTGGATCTTTCTGGAGCACATGCCCAATCCATCTCCACCGCCTTCTTGTAATGATGGTGCCCATGTTCTCTTGCTTGCATCTCCTCAACAGGTTTTCATTGGAGACCTTCTCTGGCCAAAATATTCTCAGTATTCGTCGGAGGCATATGGTATGAAAGGATCCAAATTTGGCGAGATCCGCCATAGTCATTCTCCAGCACTCAGATCCGTAGAGGAGAGTAGCTGAAAATCAAGCGAAGTGCAGACGTCGGCAGTGACCTTCACCTAGTGACGGTACTAATCAAGACCGAAACTAGACCAGTCACCCAGACACGCTTTGACATCCAGCGACTGAGAGACGACACCGTTAAGGCTGCTTTCATCAGTAATCTGAGGAACAGATTCCAGATTTTACAGTTTATTTCAGACGAACAAGAGGAAACAAATTTTGACAAACAGTGGAAAGAAATCGCTTCACTATATACCGAAAGCAGCAAGAAGAAGATAGGCCATCGTAAGAAGGAAATAAACAAAGACTGGATCCAACAAGAAACCTTGAATGCCACAGAGGAGAAAAGAGAGATCAAGAAGAAAAAGCTGATGACAAAATACAATGTATCTAAATACAAATTATGACCTGTTATAATAAATCATTCCATTCTAAAGAAATCAGAAAACTTTTCAGCCGATTTTTAAAATCGACTTGAGATTCTTAAAATTTTCCCGCCGATTTTTAAAATTGACTTTAGATTCTTAAAATTTTCCCGCCGACTTTTAAAATTGACTTGAGATTCTTAAAATTTTCCCGCCGACTTTTAAAATTGACTTGAGATTCTTAAAATTTTCCCGTCGACTTTTAAAATCGACTTTAGATTCTTAAAGTTTTCCCGCCGATTTTTAAAATTGACTTGAGATTCTTAAAATTTTCCCGCCGATTTTTAAAATCGACTTGAGATTTTTAAACTTTTCCCCTCCGATTTTAAAAATTGACTTGAGTTTTTTTTTTTTAAATTTCAATAATTTTAACCAATTCATCATTATGGATAAAAAAAGCGAATTTTATATGGCGTCTTATTAGAGATTTAACATAATCAAAACAGATTTATATAGCATTGTTTTTACAAGATTTAGCATGATCAGAACAGATTTTATACAGCGTTTTTTTTTTAAGATTTAGCATGTTCAAAACAAATTTTATATAGCGTTTTTTAAATTTAGCGCGATCAAAACAGATTTTATATAACTTTTTTTTAGAGATTTGGCATTATTGAAAAAAGATTTTGTATAGATTTTTCGAGATTTGGCCTGATCAAAACAAATTTTATGCAGCGTTCAGAGAGAGGCCGAAATAAAAACAAAAAGAAGAGTGAGGAAAACAAAAAGTGGAAAGTGAGTAGAAAAAGAAAAGAAAAAACGATTATAAAAAGGAGAGAAAAAAAGGAAAAGAGAAAGAAAGAAGAAATGAAATAAAAGAACGAGAGAAAGAAAAAGAAAAAAATGATCTATAAAAAGAAGGAGAGTAAGAAAAAGAAGAGAAAGAAAAAACGAAAGAAAGAAAAGAAAAAGAAAAGAACCAGAGGAAGAAAAGGAGAGAAAAAAACATTTACAAAAAATATGAAATAAAGAAAAACAGAAGGTGAAAGAAAAGAAAGAGGGTAAAAAAGAAGGCGAGAAAGAAATATAGAAAAAAAAAAACAATTTATAAAAGAGAGAAAGAAAAAAAGAGGGAAAGAAAAAGAGGGAAAGAAAAAAGAATTTGCAAAAAGGGGGAGGGAAATAAAAGAAAGAGGGAAAGAAAAAGTTATAAAAAGATTTATAAAAAGGGGAGAAAAAGGCGAAAGTAAAGACGAATGGTCATAAAAGAACGAGAAAAAGAAAAAGAGAAAAAGGAAAAACGATTTTTTTAAAAAGGAGAGAAAGAAAAGAAGAGAAAGAAAAACGAAAGAAAAAAAGAATAAGAAAAAGAAAAGAACCAGGGGAAGAAAAGGAGAAAAAGAAAAAATCATTTACAAAAAGCAGGAGAGAAAGAAAAGAAAGAGGGGAAGAAAAGAAGGCGAGAAAGAAAAAGAGAGAGAAAAAACAATTTCTAAAAAAACGAGGGAAAGAAAAAACAGAGAAAGAAAAATCAATTTGAAAAAAGAAAGAGGGAAAGAAAACAGAAGATAGAAAAAGATTGATAAAAAGAATGAGAGAAAGAAAAGAAGAAGAAAAGAAAAAAGAGAGAAAAGAAAAAAACGATTTATAAAGTGAATGAAAGAAATGAATGAGAAAAATAGAAGGAAGAAACGAAAAGGAAAAAAACGATTTATAAAAATAATAAAAACATTTTATAAGAAAAAGAGAAAGAAAAGAAAGAGAAAGAAAAAAGAAAATAAGCAAAAAAAAAAAAAAATTTCGTCGAGGAATAGAAAGGAGAAAAAAAAGAAACATTTTTTTTTCTTCTAAAATCGAAAAATATCAAAAACCGAGCCAAGTGTGAGATCTTCTAACGACGAGGGTTGGGCTTTGAAATTTTCTGGTGTCGGTAATGTGTTTGGGTACAGTGAAGACTTGAATAACCAAGTAGTAGATAAAGCGGGTAGATGATGAGGGTGGTGGCCATGCTACACCCAACCCTATGGACGAAGTAGCGTTATCAGTCATTGAAAACAATTGAGCGACTATAGTTTTCAGTCAGACACAGGTTGTCTGTCTGTATTATTAATCCTCAGTAAAAAATAAACTTCCAGCACACTATGAATAAATTGCACACACACACACACACACACACACACACACACACACACACACACACACACTATAGATTGGGTTCTATAGCAATGGTCGGCAACCAGCCTAACGCAGGAAGTAATGGGAAAATCTTCTGCCCAGTCAGTCATGTCTCTTTCAAGATATGATCGCCCAAAGCCTGTATCACGGACGGCACTTAACTGACTGACTGAATATAATAGTATGAAACAATTAAAACTTCTACTGGGCATAAAGTAGAGGATCGCTTTTCTATTGTTATAAAGTAATAGACTGATCCCCCATTAATTATACATAATATAATAATGTAATATAATCTATCGCTTCTCCCTCCAGTTATGAGTTAAATGGCAGGACAGCTTGGGTTCTATAGCCTTGGCTGGCAACCAGTCTACCACAGAAAGTAATGGCAACCTACTATGGGATAATCTTCTGCCCAGGCAGTCATGCCTCTTTCGAGACATGATCGCCCAAAGCGTGTATCACGTATGGCACTTAACTGACTGCTTGAATATAATAGTATGAAACACAATTAAAACTCCTACTGGGCATAAAGTGGGGGATCGCTTTTCTATTGTTATAAAGTAATAAATTGATCTCCATTATTTATACAATATATAATATTGTAATATAATCTATCTCTTTTTTCTTTAGCTATGAATTAAATGACAGGACAGATTGGGTTCTATAGCCTTGGCTGACAACTAGTCTACTGTAGAAAGCAATGGCAGCCTACTGCGGGATAATCTTCTGCCCAGTCAGCCATGTCTCTTTCGAGACATGATCGCCCAAAGCCTGTATCATATATATCATTTAATTGACTGACTGAATATAATAGTTGGAAGCATAATTAAAACTCCTACTGGGTATGTGGGGGATCAGTTTTCTATTGTTATAAAGTAATAGACTGATCCCCCATTAATTATACATAATATAATAATGTAATATAATCTATCTCTTCTGCCTCCAGCTATGAGTTAAATGGCAGGACAGATTGGGTTCTATAGCTTTGGCTGGCAACCAGTCTACCGCAGAAAGCAATGCAACCTATTGTAGGATAAGCTTCAGTCCAGTCAGTCATGTCTCTTTCGAGACATGATCGCCTAAAGCTTTTATCACGTATGGCACTTAACTGACTGATTGAATATAATAGTTGGAAGCATAATTAAAACTCCTACTGGACATGTGGGGGATCAGTTTTCTATTGTTATAAAGTAATTAACTGATCCCCCATTAATTATACATAATATAATAATCTATCTCTTCTCCCTACATCTGTGAGCTTTCCACGTCTCCCTATCCCTGTTGGCTCTTAGCACGCTTTCTCCTGTTACCCCACACAAACCCCGCTCTGCCATCCCCTAGTTCAAGCCCATACATTTATATAGAATATAAATGTATAGAAACTAGCATGGCCATAAAATGAGGGATCAGTTTATATATAGATTATAATATAGAATTGATCCCCCGTTTTATGTCCACATTATAACTTCTTATAAACAGTCGGTATATATATTCTTCTTCTATGTGCCCTGTCCCTTCAGGACGTAGTCGATCATGGCTTTCCACGTCTCCCTATCCCTGGTGGCTCTTAGTACGTTTTTTCTTCTTACATTCAACCCCCATTCTGTCATCCACCTGCTCAGACCCTTCAAATATGTTATCCGCTGCCTTCCTCTGTCTCTTTTTCCCTCTATCTGGCCTGTCAGTACCAG
Source organism: Ascarosepion bandense (assembly GCA_037127315.1). Lineage (NCBI taxonomy): Eukaryota > Metazoa > Mollusca > Cephalopoda > Sepiida > Sepiidae > Ascarosepion > Ascarosepion bandense. Next base: position 2,069,845 of record JBBBDQ010001967.1, read on the forward strand.
GTTCTCCAAGCCGTCCTTCCTCATTGCATGTCCCAGGAACTTCAGTTGTCTTTTCCTGATGTTCACTATTAATTTCCTTTTCGTTTCCATCCTTTCCAAAACTTCATCATTGCTCACATGCTCGATCCATGATATCCGCAGCATCCTTCTGTAGAACCACATTTGAGCTGCTTCAAGTTTTTCCTTCATCTTCGATGATATTAGTCCAGCATTCACTGCCATATTGAAGGACGGACATCACGTAGCAATCCAGTACTCTCTTCTTTGTTTCTAGTGAAATTGTCTTGTTTCTTAATACTCTACTCAGCTTGTGCTTTTGGATCTCAGGAATATAACTGTATAGAAACTGATCTGGCTACAAAGTGAGGGGTCAGTTTATATATTGATTGTAATGTGGAATTGATCCCCCACTTTATATCCAGTATGCTTCTGTAGAACCACATTTCAGCTGCTTCAAGTTTTTTCTTCATCTTCGATGATATTAGTCCAGCATTCACTGGCATATTGAAGGACGGACATCACATAGCAATCCAGTGCTCTCCTTTTTGTTACTAGCGAAATTGTCTTGTTTCTTAATACTTGACTCAACTTCTGGAATGCTTCCTTCGCCATGCCAATTCGCCTTCGGATCTCTGTGTCGCACTTTCCGCCTCCTGTTACAACACTTCTTAGGTATTTAAACTTTTGTACTTGCTTGATTCTAGTATCCCCCCATCTGTATTTGGCATTTTGGGCTGCTCTTTTTAATGCATGGTCATCAGCAAAACTTATCTAACTACTGGCCTGAACGTTCTACCGTCTTAAGACTAGAATCCCCTTCTCATATAATAGATGAGGAAACATTAATTTAAACACACACACACACACACACACACACACACACACACACACACACACACACATGTGTGTATATATATATATATATATATATATATATTATTTAACATTTTCATTAAACATACTTATTCTTCTATGTTGGGATATATATATATATATATATATATATATATATATATATATATATATATATATATATATTCCCACATCTATAAATAACAAACATATTGCTTCTTTTATTTAAATGAAAATCATTTTCACAACTAACATCTAACACTGCTTGATGACGAGACAGAAATCTCGAAACATAGATATTTCCGTGTCGCAACGTATTTTTAATGTTTAATTGTATAACAAATTTATATTTATATATCTACCGAGCGCCCATAGCTCAGAGGTAGAATCGCCGACTCGGGTTTTAATCCTGGGTAAAAAGCAATCGGATGTCTAACCGTACTGATGAGCTGTAATACGGCGAATCAGGTCTATCTGCGGATGACTATATATATATATATATATATATATATATATATATAAGAAAAAGTGCGAAAAGCCGTGAAAGTTTTGCTTAAAGCGTGCATTTTTTTATTATTTTTAATATTACTTGCTTTTTTGTATAATGTATTAAGTGTACATAATATTATTTGTGTCACTACACATGTTTCGAGAACAAAATTGATTCTCTTCAGGCGAATAAACTAGGGACTTTATATATCGAGATCTGTTTCTCACATACTAAAATACCGTGTATATATAGATAAGTGGTCAGTGACCATGTCAGAACATTCATATGCATGCGTGTTTGCAAGTTTTTGTGTTTTTGTGTTTTTTGTTTATTGTTTTTTATTTTGTTTTTTGTTTTTTTGTTTTTTGTTTTTTGTTAAATCTCTTCCGTTTTGGAAATCATTCACCTTTTGTTGACCATAAATTTTTTTTTTTACACTGACTTGCGAAATTTGATTTTGTCTTTAGACTTCAAAATTGTTTTCAGCGATTTCGATTCAATTCTACTCTACGAGTCATCTCGTATTTTTTTGTTGTTTTGGAGATACTATTTTTTGCAACGGTTCGCAACCGTTTTTATTTTTAGCGCGTTTGAATTTAATGTGTTTGTGTGTGTCTTAGATTTTTCATGTTTTTTTTTGTTGAAGGAAGGCATGTCTTTTTTTCATGAATACTTCTTCCCGCATCACGAATGTGTCATAATCTGCATTTTAGTAGATAGTCATTACTCTGAATTTTCCTCCACTGCATTCGTATAAGTGTTGGGAAACGTACAAATTCCTGTTATTGACTGGATTAATGTTACTTCTGTGCAGGGATATTCTTTTATTCAGCTCTTGCGTCCGCCCCCACGTATATTTGTTGCGCATTCCACGCATTTTAGTGCACTTATTACGTTTTTAGAGTTGCAGCTCAGATTTGTTGTAGATGCGTTTTCGAACTTGATTTCGTTTCCTTTTATTATTATGTAGCAGACCCCACATCTTTTTTGTTGCATTTTGTGACCCCCTATGTTGTGTTTTGTGACCCCCTGTTTTGTGTGTTGCTCGAATTTTGATGAGGTTAGTATGTTTTTTAAATTTTGGGAGTAGGTTTTTAGATGTCTTTATGTCTCCGTATGTGCGTTGTAGTGCAATGGATATCGGCTCGGAACGAGAAATCTGGGAGCCGAGTTCGAATTCCAGTTGAATTCCTTGCATTTACTTACGCGCAAATACCCTTGGGAAAGGTATTAATCCTTCTCTTCCCTCCAGTTATGTGTTAAATAATAGGACCGATTGGGTTCTATAGCCTTGGCTGGAAACCAGTCTACCGCAGAAAATAATGACAACCTACTGCGGACTAATCTTTTGCCCAGTCAGTCTTTCGAGACATGATCGCCCAAAGCGTGTATCACGTATGGCACTTAACTGACCGAAGTTGTCTTTAAGATTTATTTTATTTTATCGTTTTTGTTGAGTAATTCTGTGTCTTTCTATCTTTGTAAAAAATTCTGGGTTATTTTTGTTGTGTGTGGGGGGCGTATTCGAGAATGTTTTAATCTTTTTTCGTGCTTTTTTGGATGTAGGGGGATATCGGAGAGATTCTAATGGTATTTCTTCTGCCAGTTGCAAACCCTTGTTAATTAGAGAGAGAGAGAGAGAGAGAGAGAGAGGAGGGGTGTCTAATGGGTAAATTGTTCTTAATTCTTATTTTTAATTTTGCGCATGAGCGTTGTTTGTTTTTGGTTTTGTCGACTGCACAGTATAGTTGCGTCAGTTGGGCACCGTTTGTGAGAAAAAGAGCACCATGACGCCATTTACTCTGCCAAAAATTTGGAAACGGCATGCTATACTGCTTGGCATTCGCACCAGAAACTCCACTACGAGAAGTTCAGGGTCCTTGTGTGTTAATCCGAAACACTGCAGAAGTATCGGAAAGAACTGGATGAGTCTAATGGTGATTACGAAGGTGTCTGAAGTGATCACTAATGATAGTGACATTATGCCTCCATTCATCTTCTCATTGGCACACTCAAGGCGTAAATCAAGTGCTTTAAGTTCATCCTGTCTGAGGGTGGCTACTAGAAGAAGCCATGTCTGGCAATAAGACTCTGCACCATGCCATACAAGCAGGAGAGCCCAGTCATGACTGACAAACAATATCTGCAACCACATTACCCCTTACACCTGGCCACCTAATTCCCCAGACTGCAAACCCCCTTGATTATTTGTGTGGGGTGCAGTTGAGCAAGAGACCAACAAATCTCTTTGTAACACTAAAGATAAACTGAAGGCAAGGATTATGGCAGCATTAACTAATTTAAACAAGGAGACCGCCCAGAAGAGCTGCAAGAGATTCCTAAATCATCTGGAGGCAATGGTTGAAGCCAATGACGATTTTACTGAATAAATTTACTCTTTGAATTTTCAAGATATTTTTGTGTAAGTTTAGTAAATAAATCACGGATGACACTTGACTGACTGACTGATCTAAAATAAAAAAATGATCTCTACTTGAATTATAATGATAAAAGAAAACTAAGGAGGTCGTCATAATCTAGCATATAAAATCCCTGCGTTCTTCCTTGCTCACTATTTTTATTCCTTTCGCAGGGGCCGATGGTTACCCTTTTCCCTCCATTCACGTATCCATTGATCTGGAACGCGAACGAATTCCTCGGCATACTCGTATTAATCCCTTCACAACGTAGTAATGAGTCCGTACTACCAAGGTGGGTATAGTACAGGATTTCTGTATTTGGAAAGCGTTTTGTGGTGCAATGGATATCGACTCCGAATTAGAGAGCTTTATTATTAGAGGCATTTTAGTGTCACTGTTTTACAGGGGGGGGGGTTACATAGGAAGAAAGTTAAGAAAAAGAGTAACAAGTTATAAGGGGTGTCAGGAAGTGGGTAAGAAATGGATGAATGTGTTCATAAAGTGAGAGATCAGTTTATATATTGACTGTAATGTAGAATTGATCCCCCACTTTATATCCAAATTATAATAGCATGGAATTTTTTTTTATAATCATATGGTCCCAAGCAAGGCATTTTACTGCCACTGTTTTGCAGGGGGTTACATTGGAGGAAAGTTATGAAAAAGATTGACAGGTTATAGTGGGTGTCTGGAAGTGGCTAAGAGAAAGATGACTGTGATCATAAAGTCAGGGATCAGTTTATATATTGATTGTAATGTAGAATTGATCCCCCTTTTATATCCACATTGTAATAGTATGGAATTTTCTTTTTTTAAAATCATATCGCCCCAAGCAAGGCATTTTACTGACACTGTTTGGGAGGGGGTTACATAGGAGGGAAGTTATGAGAAAGAGTGACAGGTTATAGGGAGTGTCAGGAAGTGAGTAAGAGAAGGATGAGAATACTGATGAGAGTGGTGTGGACGGAGAAAGGAGCATGAGAGAGGGAATGCAGGTTAGTGAGATAGGAGATGACTATTGACTTTAAATTCTTGGAGATTGTAGCTGTCGGGGAAGCAAGTAAACTGAAGAGAATTCCACAGGCGGGAAGCGCGAGAAAAGAAGCTGTTGGAGTAGAATTTGCGTTTACATTTTATTGGTTTCACAGAAAAAGGGTGGGACCTAGATGCTAATCTTGTGGCTCGAGTAAATTCATATATGGGAGCAGAAGCCGTGAAATATTTATAGAAGAAACACAGGAAAGCAACAGTTGAATTCCTTGCATTCACTCACGCACAAATACCCTTGTAAAAGGCATTAATCCGTCTCTTCCCTCCTGTTATGGGTTAAATAATACCGCAAAAAGCAAAGGCAAACTACTGCGGGATAATTTTCTGCCTAGTCAGTTATGTCTCTTTCGAGACATGATGGGCCAATTAACTGACTGACTGAATATAATAGTTGAAAACATGATTAAGGCTCCCACTGGGCATAAAATGGGGTATCAGTTTTATATTACGATGGGGGAAACTTCTACGAATGTCTTATTGTCGTAGAACTCCCCATGAGCTTATTAAATCATTAACTGAAGAATTAAGATTAATCAGAAATTTAAAATAGGAAAAGACCCTACACTGGCAGCAAACAACTTGCATACAAACAGGAAATAAGTTCAGGAGATATACAAAAATGGAAATGAGGTCTAAGACAAGGGTGTGTCTTCTCTCCGGATTTATTCAACATATACAAGGAAGCAATTCTGAGTGAACTAGAAGTCCTGCCAGAATTTGTCATTGGCGGCCACAATCTGAACAATATAAGATACGAAGATGACACAGTGTTGATAGCAGACACTGAAAGGAAACTAGAAAAGCTCCAACAGAAGGTAGCAAAGGAAAGTGAGAAGAACGGACTAACTACAAACTACAAGAAGAAAGAATACATGGTTGTCAGCAAAAATAGGTTCCCAAAATGACAACTAAAGGTTGGGTATACTAAAATCAAGCAGACGTAGAAATTTAAATACCTAGGAATTGTTTTACAGAAGACGGAAAGTGCGACACTGAGATCCGAAGGTGTATTAGAATATTCAAAGAAGGCTTCCAAAATCTAAGCAGAGTAATAACAGACAGGAAATTTTTGTTGGAAACAAAGTGTTGGGGATTCCGGGTGAGGAGCCGCACAAAATATGAACAACAAAACAGATATTTGAGATAAAAAAAATGAGTTATATTAAACGTAAAGATACAAACTTGAACGCAGGTTAGTCATCCAGGAATACGATTAGTAGGTATATATATATATTCAAGTCGTTGAAGTGAAGCCGTGCTGGAATTAGCATGTCCACGTCGGAACTGACGGGTGCTGTGTAATACTATTGTGGCTGAGGGGAGCTCAGAGCTACTATGACTACTGACGCGGTATTCTCTGTGAAACTTCGGTATCGTTCGGTATCTTTCAGCAACCTACGGATCTCTACGATGTCTCACTATGGCAGGAGTATATGTATATTCAAGTCGTGTCCATTATCATAGAAAAAGGGGAGATCCCACAACACAAAGAAAAGAGTAATGAAAGCAACAGAAATGAGGTTCTACAGAAGGATGCTGAGGATACCATGGACGGAGAGTAACGGTGAGGTTTTAAAGAGAATGGAAACAAAAAGGAGACTCATGCATAACATCGAGAAGAGACAGCTGACATTTCTGAGACACGTAATGAGGAAGGAAGGCTTGGAAAAAATGTGATACTCACAGGGACATACTTGATGGAGATGAGTAAATGAATGGCAAAATAAAGTTGGAGAGCAATAACAGAAATACAAAACTTATTAAGAGCTACAATAGACGGGAAGATGTAGAGGGCCATGATCGTCTACGTCCTAAAGAGATACGGCATATAAAGGACAAAAGGATTCTCCAGCGAGAAGAATATGGGAAAGAGCATATGTTGAAAAACTTATGCTACTAGACAGTTTGATTGATCCCTAATTCCAGCATCGATGGGGGCCCCTCGACGTGATATGGTTAACAAGCTTGTCTCGCTAAAACAATTACGACTGATTCGTTAGTTTGATCCCTCACTGGGTGCCTCACACTTCCGGCCTTGCATCACATTTGAGCGTAGCTTAGAATATCACCATTACAGCATCGATGTGTAAAATGTTGAAAGTACTGGTGAGTTTGTAAACTGTTTAATTTTATAATTGCGTTATCGACGGTACAGTAATTGTATAATTTTGGATTCGTAAATTTGGCGGTAAAAATGATCGCCAGACAGATGAATAAAAAAAAAAAAGAAAAAAGAACATGTTTTTATTTAATAACTAACAGTTTAGTCCGGTTTCAGTCGGGTAGTTTAAGGAATAATAAGAATAAAAAACATATGATGAATTTACATAGCAAATACTTACACAGCGTCCACCCTCATCACTTTTATAGATATAGATAACAATGTAGAATGTCTTTATTAGGGTGGGATGGGAAAAGGCAACATAGATAGATATAGATAATATAAAGTGGAGTGATCAATTCTATATTATAATCAATATATAAACTGATCCCTGACTTTGTAACGTGATAATTTTTCTACACCTAATTTTGACTTTCTGAAAAATTTCAAGCAGTCGTTAGCGTTTTAAAAATTTTGATCCCCATCTGAGCGCAACTCCTGTCGAGCTAGACCGCAAACTGCAGACGCTAAGTCGAATCTATCAAACAAACAAATACTTACACAACGTCCACCTTCGTCACTTTTATAGCTATAAATAATAATAATAATAATAATAATAATAAACTGAAGGCTTTATTTTTGCAGCGCAAGAACAAAGTTTTCTCACTAGGAACTTTCAGGCAAACATTATACATAATAATGTGGATTCAAAATGCAGGCTCTGTGAAACAATAGACCATCTAATCTCAGGATGTTCTGTACTTGCCCCAAATGAATATAAAAATCGTCACGATAGAGTGGGGCAATATTTACACTGGACAATGTGCAAACACGATGGAAAATCTGTAAACAAATACTGGTATGAATATCACCCAGCTCCGGTTACAGAAAGACAAGATGTCACCATTCTATGGGATTACACCATCTACACAGACAGAAAAATTGAAGCAAATAGGTCGGACATTATTGTTAAAAACCAGAAAGAAAAAACTTGCCTATTAATTGGTATGGCTTGTCCAGCAGTTTGTAACATAGCAACCAAGGAATTCGAAAAACTGTCTAAATATAAAGACCTGGAAATTGAAATAGAAAAAATGTGGAAATTGAAAACAAGTATCGTACCAGTGATAGTAGGAGCACTTGGAATGATAAAAAATGGAACAAAGCAACACATTGAAAGAATCCCTGGAAACCCCAGCTTAAGAGATATTCAAAAAAATTGTCTTATTAAGTACAGCCCACACACTAAGGAGAACTTTGTCTATGTAACGCTAGGGATGATGGGGAAGATAGAAAAAACATGAAATGGAGTCATAACAACACAACCCGCCCCCCCTAGTCTTCCTGCAGACTTGGTAGGTAGTGCGACCATAGAAGAAATCGAAATATGATGAAAAGTGATAAAATAATAATAATAAGAAGAAGAAGAAGAAGAAATGGTTGACGACCCCACTAAAATTCCTGCATGGATGACCAAAGGAATTACATTTCTTCTACCCAAGAATGGTGACACAAACAACCCGAAAAACTACAAACCAATTACATGTCTTCCGACAACATATAAACTATTAACATCTATTTTAACAAAACAGACATATTTATTCTTAGAAAGAAATGACATGATACCGCTTGAACAAAAAGGGTGCAAACGTGGCTGTTATGGTTGTAAAGACCAATTGCTGATTAACAAAATGATCCTGGAAAACTGCTACAGTACAAAGAAAAATCTTAGTACAGCCTGGATAGACTATCGAAAGGCATTCGATAGTGTGCCACATGACTGGATTTTAAAGACTTTAAATATATACAAGATATCGCCCGTCATCATCAATTTCATCAAACAGTGCATGTCTATATGGAAAACAACCCTTTACCTCAATCATATAAATGGAACCTATAAGTCTGATGAAATAAACTTCAAAAGAGGTATATTTCAAGGTGATTCTTTATCTCCCTTACTATTCTGCATATCATTAATAGCACTAACCAGTCAACTTAATAAGACAGAATGTGGTTATAAAATAGGACAAAAGAAAATAAGCCATCTATTTTACATGGATGACTTGAAGTTATATGCTAAGAATGATAATGAGCTGGAAGGTCTTCTGCAAACTGTAAAATGCTTCAGCGAAGACATTGGAATGAAATTTAATTTGAATAAATGTGCTAAAGCTACAGTTTTACGTGGATCAATACAAGAAACATCTTCAATTAGGCTAGACCCTGCTGTAACAATAAAAGAATTGAAACCAGAAGAAGCTTATAAATACCTAGGTGTAAATGAGAGCGAAAACATTCACCATAAAAAAATGAAAGAAATAGTACGTAAAGAGTACTATAGAAGGCTACGAATGATATTAAAAACTGAATTAAATTCACAGAACAGAGTTATGGCCATTAATAGCCTTGCAATCCCAGTTGTCCAATATAGCTTTAACATCTTAAACTGGACTCTAAACGACATCAGGCGAATGGATGCTAAAACAAGAAAGCTTCTTTCTAAGCATAAGATGCATCATCCAAAGGCTGATGTAGACCGTCTATACATACCCCGTAAAGAAGGTGGAAGAGGTGTTATTCAGCTGGAATTGTCATACAAGACAACAACTATTGGCTTACTAACATACATAGAAACAACAAAGGATTGGATGATACAATTAGTAAGGCAACATGAAGAAAGAAAGAAAAAATATTCAATAATAAAAGAAGGCAGTAAATTCAAACAAGATTTACAGTTAGTAGATTCTGTAGAAAAGCAGAACGGAAGCCAAGAGCCGGCTATTGCGGCAAAGAATATGAAAATGAAAGCCAAAGATAAAGCTCTCGAACAGATGAAACAGCGCTGGCAAGACAAACCTCTGCATGGCCAATATCCAGTACGTGCCAATAAATCCAATGTTGACAAAGTTAATACTCATCGATGGTTACGTGCATCTGGATTAAAGTCTGAAACTGAAGGCTTTATTCTTGCAGCACAAGACCAAAGTCTTTTCACGAGAAACTTTCAGGCAAATATTATGCATAATAATATGGATCCAAAATGCAGGTTTTGTGATAAACACCAAGAAACAATAGACCACCTAATCTCAGGCTGTTCTGTGTTTGCCCCAAATGAATATAAAAATCGCCACGATAGAGTTGGGCAATATTTACATTGGGCAATATGCAAACATTATGGAAAAGCTGTAGGCAAACACTGGTATGAACATCACCCAGCACCGGTTACAGAAATAGAAGATGTAACCATTCTATGGGATTACACCATCTACACAGACAGAAAAATTGAAGCAAACAGGCCAGACATTATTGTTAAAAACCAGAAGGAGAAAACTTGTCTATTAATTGATATGGCTTGTCCAGCGGATTGTAACATAGCAATCAAGGAATTTGAAAAACTGTCAAAATATAAAGACCTGGAAATTGAAATAGAAAAAATGTGGAAATTGAAAACAAGAGTTGTGCCAGTGATAGTAGGTGCACTTGGAATGATAAAAAATGGAACAAAACAACACATTGAAAGAATCCCTGGAAACCCCAGCTTAAGAGATATACAAAAAATTGTCTTATTAAGTACAGCCCACACACTAAGGAAAACTTTATCTATGTAATGCTGGAGATGATAAGGAAGATAGAAAAACATGAAATGGAGCCATAACAACACGCCACTACCTGCCTTAGGTCTCCCCGCAGACTTGGTTGGTAGTGAGACCAAAGCAGAAATCGAAATATGATGAAAAATGACATAATAATAATAATACGGTACTTTCTTTTTTAAGTATTATAAGTTTTTCCATATCTTCTTCAGAGAGGGTAGCTGGACAATTCGCAGACGGACAGTTCGCCGACAGACAAAACTTCAAATGTGACAGAAATATTTTTTTATATTCGTCCAGATGTGTTTTTTGAGTTAATAAAGAAATTATGTCGAACACTCCTTGCTTATTTGGGCCGGTTTTCATTTTTTTTTTTTTTAACTTTGGTTGTTTTTTTTTTTTGCCCAGGGCTTCTGTCTATCACTAAAGTCATTGGTGCCTCTTCAATTTTTGGAGAAAAAAGTAAAGAAAAATATCTGAATAATAATCATAAAAAAAAGGAAAATAAATCTATTCTCTTAAATAAAAGAGACGATGTATATTTTTTATGTGTGACCAGAATAAAGAGTAAAGAAAGGAGAAAACAGATTGAGATAAAACTTTTTCTTACGCGTCCATTGATTTATTGGCATCCGGACAATTCGCCGAAAGACAATTTGCACAGAGGACAATTGCTCGATGCTTTTCAATCCAAAATTTGTTTTTAAGCAATCATTCTAAGCCATGCAGCAGTCACCATGAAGTTTTGTCAAGGCAAAATGATGAGACAGAAAGATTTAATTTGCGGGATACCCCCCTATACTGTTGACAAAATTAGATAATCTAAAAGTTACTGGAGGTGTGAACAACAAAAACTGGGCAACAATCAATGATTCACATCCACCATCAACAGGACAGTTCCCCGACAGTTTATATATATATATATATATATATATATATATATATATATATATATAGTACTATGCAAAAGTATTAGGACAAGAACTATTTTATCTTTTATGAGGCATCAAAATAAAGTTTAAAATCACCCCTGTCCTAACACTAATGCACAGTGAAAACCTCACTGAAATTCAAATACAGGGTGAAAATCCAAGTAAATTGCTAATAAACATTGATTATTTAAAACTATGTGTAAAAGAAATGTATTAAAAAGAAGTTATATTTAATTTTTCCTATTTTCTATTAAACAAGTTATTTTAAAACTACTCATTATTCTATTATCCTTGGATATGACTGACTTTTTTCTTATTCTCCCCTCTCGAATTGATAAATCTAATGTTTCGTAAGACGCACTTTGGGAACAAATACAAGCTGCTTGGCAGGAGATACCATTAGATACATTGAAGAAGCTTGTGATGTCAATGCCTGACAGAATGAAGGCTGTGATCAAAGCAAAAGTTTATTGTACAAAATATTAAATTTATTTTGTTACGAGTATTTTTTCTTGTTAAAGTATTTGTTGAGTAAATCAAATAAATTACTTTTATTAAATTGTTTATTTTCTGTCAATATGCCTCATAAAAGATAAAATAGTTGTTGTCCTAATACTTTTGCACAGTACTATATATATATATATATATATATTCTTCATTTGTAAACGAGTTATTACGTGACCCGGGTTTCTACCATGAGTGGTGTCCTCAGGCGATTTTAACTGATTTTACCGTTTACCGTTTTTTTAAGAACGTACGTTCACCTAACGGTAATTTTTTGGGACGCTCACGTAACTGGGGATTTTAGAACGCGCAGTTTTTAAAATTGCAAGAAATTATAACGTTTTCATCCATGGTTGTATGAAACTAATAGGTATTTTTAGTATGGTTACACTTAGTAATAATTTCTGTTTTTTCATTCAATAATTCATTTTTGTTTGCGAATAGCATAGTCGCTAACTTTTTTCCTGACACAGACTACATATTTTTCCACCGTTGAAAGGTTTGGTTGTTTTCACTCCACTTCACGTTATGTCTGGGTCTTTTCTATAATTTGATTTCAATTTCCACATGGGGCTAGCCAATTTTGTACAGTTTTTTAAGGTTTCTATTTTAAATGTAGACTTGTGATTGAAGCACCTGGTCTTAAAGGCGTTTTTGGTTGATGCCAAATAAAATTTATTTTGACCATTTAATTCATGTACTTTTGCTTTGTAAATGACTTCTTTTGTATTACAAAGTCCTTGAAGTGAGCGTTTATTTTTGTCCCTGCAGTTGCATTCATCCAGTTTACACACACACACTCTCACACACACACACACACACACACACACACACACACACACACACACACACATATATATATATATATATATATATTCGTGTGTGTGTGTGCCATTCGCAGGTTCGAATCCTGCCGAATGACACATATCTTCGTAATAAAAATTTATCGTAAATAATCAGGCCAGTAGAAATAAATATATAATACACTTTAATTAAAAGCACAATATCTACTTAAATACGATTATCGATAAAAAAATAATGTTAAACAAATCATATATATATATATATATATATATATATATATATATATATATATATGGGGCTGTAAAATTCCGGGAAGGATTGGAAAAATCCGGGATAAGGTTAGTAAATAATCCAGGAGGATTCTATTAATATCGTTAAAATATTAAAACTGATCCAATAGAGAGCTCAATGGAAAGCAATTCAATTTACAGAGCAGATATTTCTTTATTTATCTGTAAATTCAGATAAAACTTAGAGGGGAAATAGCCATTTTTAAGATGTCGTTTTAAGGCATGCATTCTCCGTCCCCTTCTAAACAGAGAATGAAGAAAATTCTAAGCCCAGAGGTGAGTTTAAGTAAAGAAAGGGGTTGGGATGTATTGGTTTTCATTGGGTTGGGTTGGGCTGGGAGAAGGAGTTAGCAGTAATTCTTCCATGTTAGAGGGAGGTGTGTGGCCAAACCCTAGGGTAAACACTGGTAAATGGTGAGGAGGTAACTGCTTGGTCAACTTTTAAAAAACTATTTGAAATTTTTTATTGGGACTAATTGGAAGAATACGATAATTATTGCAATTTATATTTATTTCTATGGCGACACATACTCATGATCTCCCTTCGTTTGTTCAGGAGTATATTTTGGTCTTGAAATTTCAAAATTTTAAATTTTTTCTGTTAATATACATAAACTGGATGATGGCTTGAAAATGAAAAAAACGTAATGCATCTACCAACTGTCCTGTCTGCGAATTGTCCGCACACTTCAAAGAGAGGCTTACGGTCATTTCACCTTGAAATACCGGTTCTCGTACGATCAGAACCGGTATTTCAAAGTGAAATCACCGTAAGCCTCTATTCTAACTGACTTAACACAAGACACACAAGGCTATAGAACCTAATCTGTCTTATTATTTAACCCATAACTGGAGGGAAGAGATGGATTAATACCTTTCCCAAGGGTGTTTGTGCGCAAATGAATGCAAGGTATTCGACTGGAATTCGAACTCGGCTTCCCGATTTGTCCTTCCGAGTCGATATCCACTGCACCACAACGCACATCAAGTCGAGCCTATTTAGTACCCGGATGGAAAGCTTAGATGTGCGGTTGGTGTAATGGATAACGGCTCGAAGTTGAAAATTGGAAAGCCGAGATCAAGTTGGCTTCATTACATTCACTTACAAACAAATAACCATGGGAAAGTCATTTGGATGATTTTTTTATTAAGTTGGTTCTAAGCTTTCGACTCACATGAGCCATCTTCAGAGAGGTTACAAGGAAGGTAACACAATAAAATCCACCATCAGTGACGATTTTATCTTGTGTTGACATAAAACTCCGCTAAGCAACGTCAACAGTTACCAGAATAATAATAATAAATAATACCAACTTAATAAAAAATTATCCAAATTTTGGAGAATTTTGTCTTTATTTTCAACTGAAATTAAAGCAAAAAATACGATGTTTAGAACGGCTCATAATTAAACATAACAGACATTCATTGTCTCTTATATTTAACAGTATATGTTTAGAAAATTATTTGCTGCCTCGATACACTATATATATATATATATATATATATATATATATACTAGAAAATATTTTTGATGTACTACAATTTCAATGGGTAATACATATTTCACCGCACAATGATGACATTGCGGCTCGTCAGATACAATAGTTGAGCTTCAAAATATCCCCTCCAAAAATGCTTTTTTAAACAGACACTCACGTGTCCATATTTAGAATAGACATTTATATTACTCTTTAAAATTAAATAAATGAATTTTACATTGAGTTCTTTTGAGTTCGTATCTATCGGAATTTACCTGGATTATATAACAAGTGTTCTGTCATATATATATATATATATATATATATATATATAGATAGATAGATAGATATGAACAGACTGAGATAGATAGATAGATAGATAGATAGATAGATAGATAGATAGATAGAGTGTGTATAAAGTTCGTGTGCATTTTAAAAAATTATAACTTTATTTAGTTGTATTTGCAATAGAAATAATATGTAAAAAGGATTAGAAAAAAGTAAATCTACATTTTTTAAGGTTTTATTGAAATTTTATTTAAGTTTCCACATGTCCTCCATCATTAGCAATACAAAGGGTAATACGATTTTGCACTTCACGGAAAACATTTACCAACTGGTTTATATTAATGCCTGAAATCACATTAGTTATTTTAGCTTTCAAATCTTCTAATGAACTAAAATCTTTTTTCCTCCAGCTATGGGCCGAATAGCAGAACAGATTGGGTTCTGTAGCCTTGGCTTGCAACCAGTCTACCGCAGAAGTAAATGACAACCTACTACGGGGAAATCTTCTGCCCAGTCAGTCATGTCTCTTTCGAGACATGATCGCCCAAGCGTGCATCACGTATGGCACTCAACTAATTTATAATCTATATAAACGTATGTAAGAAAATAAAAAGCAAACCTTGATAAGGTAGCGTGTGTCACAAAAGACTACCCCAGGCTCCCAATCAGGCTTGGTCACTCCCTGTTGGGATTAGTACGCGCCATTCCTGACATCGACTCTTGCATCAACTGGTCTTCATCAGTCGAATGTAACTCCAGTCAATTAAGGAACTGTCAAGCTGTATTTAGATACCTATTTCATGTATAAGAATATATATATATATATATATATATATATATATATATATATATATATATATATGTAAGAGTCTATCTTAAATATCTATAACATTACCATTCATCCATGCTTAGAATATTACTCCTGCTATATATTTATAGATCCTTGATAAATTCAAAGAAGAATCAGCAATTTTATTAGTTCTGATCTGGCAGCTCGGCTTCTTTAACTTGTTTGCTTATTTGTGATCAGTTTTGAACTTAACTATGAACACAATACAACACAATTACTAACCTTGAATCTAAGTAACTTAATGTATAGTAAATAAATTCTTTATTGTAACACATTTAGCTTCAATTCAACTGCCAAATTAACATCTAACAGTCTTCATTGAATGTTTTCTCATCTCCTTTCTAATACATGTCATTTGTTAACTTAAATGTCCATCCATGTTAATTTATTTTTTAGGTATAAATTAAACTATTTGAAAACAGATAAGATTCACTTCTTTTATAAAAAATAACTGAAAAATAGTTTGCAAAAATGAGTTTTTTTTTGTGACAATATTTGGCTTTCATTATCATAGGCTTCCATTCCCAATTTAATATTACATTCCTATGCATCAAAAATGCTACCAAATATATTAATTTGATTAATTAACATAATTTTTTATCGTAATATTTGCCACAAATAACTAGTTTGTGTAAAAATTGAACACTAAAACAATAAAAGAACATTAATTAGTCTCATAAGATCGGATGCTGGGTACAAAATTTGAGATAAGCAACAGGAAAAAATGAATTCACCCTCCATTACATTAATATTTTCTTGGCAAAACGAAGCTGCTATCTATTAACTATCACAGACAATCGTTCCTACCCCACCCCCCACATTAGCATGGATCAGGCTAGTCTCCCTGAAAACAAAACACTGTGCCACCTCGGCTTCTCACAACAGACCTCAAGTGGAATGAATATATAGAATCCATAGCTAAATCCGCTGCTAAGAAAGTCGGTTCTCTGTGTAGGACCAGGAAGTTTTTTCCCGTCTGAAAACATCCTGCAAATATATAAATCTACCATCCGCTCATGCATTGAATACTGCTGCCATATCTGGTCAGGTGCTCCTGCTATCCACCTGGGTGTCCTTGACAAAATCCAACGGAAAATAGATGTAATAGATCCCGACTTGTCAGCTCGGATACAGTCACTTTCTAACCGACGCAATGTGGCTTCCCTGTGTCTCTTCTACAAATACTTTCACGGCTTCTGCTCCGATGAACTTAGCTCACTGGTCCCGCTATATATGAATTTACTCGAGCCACAAGATTAGCAACTAGGTCCCATTCTTTTACTGTGAAACCAATAAAATGTAAACGCAAATTCTACTCCAACAGCTTCTTTTCTCGCACTTCCGGTCTGTGGAATTCACTTCCATTTACTTGCTTTCCCGACAGCTACAATCTCCAAGAATTTAAATGTAAAATCAATTGTCATCTTCTATCTCACTAACCAGCATCCTCTTTCTCAATGCTCCTTTCTCCATCCACTCTACTCTCATCAGTATTCTCATCCTTTTCTTACCCACATTCTGACACCCCTATAACCTGTCACTCTTTCTCATAACTTGTAAATAAATCTAAAAGACATACATGTGTAGCTAATCAGTATTTCATTTACTGACTGATTTGTTTTCTACGGCTTATCAACAGACAAGACATTATTATGTAAATATAAAGTGGGGGATCAATTTTATATTACAATCAACATATAAATTGATCCCTCACTTTATGGCCACATTCATCCTTCTCTCATGCTTCTTTCTCTGTCCACTCCACTCTCATCAGTATTCTCATACTTCTCTTACCCACTTCCTGACACCCTCTATAACCTGTCACTCTTTCTCATAACTTTCCTCCTATGTAACACCCTGCAAAACACTGGCAGTAAAATGCCTTGCTTGGGGCTATATGATTATCAAAAAAATATTGGTAACCTTGAGATACCACAGTCAAGGGTAGGTTGGTTTGTGGTAGTACGCACCGGCACTGGTTGAATATACCCCTATATACTTTATATTTAATAAATAAAATTAAATTTATTGAACTAGAACAAATGGCGCTAATCTGCGTCGATATTTCTAGCTTTGTTTACCGACTTTATGTCATGCAATATATGTTGGAATCAAAACAGTCAATCAAGTTAACAAAAAGCAGACTGCAAAGGGTAAAATTGCCGTATCTGTTTACATTGCCTTAAACAAAAAAACAAAAACCTGGAACAGAGGCACGCGTGTATCAGAGGCTTGGAGGATGTGTCGGCTATGCCTGGTACAAGGCCACTTCCAAACATAGCCGACAATCTCCGCATTTAAAGATATCATCAGGTTGTTGAAAAAATAAGTGGAATTTTAACTGAACACCATAACATTTTTGCGAGAAATAATGATCTAATAGAAATGTAAGTATCTAAAGGTCCCGCAGAAATTCAGAATTCAGAGTTGATAGTAGCAGAATGTGGGTATGTAAAAAGATTAAAAAGGTTGCTAATAAAAGTCTGTGTTCTTTTCATTTTTATGGCCGGATAAAAAGTGAAGAGGAAAGTCAGGCAATAAAGGTGAAGTCAGTTGACGGATCTTGTTGTTGTTTTCTTTGACGGTGTGTGGGTGAAGACGATGAAAGGAAAATTGGAAGGAGAGGTAGAATGAATATGTGACGCGATCTTACATCCGGGTTGGCAAATTAAATTTTCTTTAGTCACATTGCGACGAGGTCCTTCAGATTCGCTCTCATGTCAGACTGATTTGATCGGTTAAGGTATGCGGCTTAAGTATTGGATTTTAGTCATGCGTCCGGATCCAACAGCATACCCATTTTCTAGGTCTGAAAAACAAAAATTTGAACGGGGTCATAGATCAATTTTCTATTTCCCATCCATTCAGAATCTAGAATCTTAACTTTCACACTGACTTGTAAAATTTGCCTTGGTCTGAGTTTTTCCAAAATGTTTTTAGTCGTTTTGATCCGATTTTGATTGGTAGATTGGTAGCCAGCCAAGGCTATATAACCCAATCTGTCCAGCCATTTAACTCATAGCTGGAGGAAGGAGAGATAGATTATATTACATTATTATGTATAATTAGTGGGGCATCAGTTTATTACTTCATAACAATAGAAAACCGATCTCCCACTTTATGCACAGTAGAAGTCTTAATTATATTTCCAACTATTATATTCAGTCAGTCAGTCAAATGACATGCGTGATACAAGCTTTGGGCGATCATGCCTCGAAAGAGACATGACTGACTGGACAGAAGATTATCCTGCAGTAGGTTACCATTGCTTTCTGTGGTAGACTGGTTGTCAGCCAAGCTATAGAAACCAATCTGTCTTATTATTTAACCCATAACTCGAGGGAAGAGATGGATTAATACCTCTTCCAAGGCTAGTTGAGCGTAAGTTAATGCAAAGAATTCAACTGGAATTTGAACTAATTATCACAGAGTCAATGTTTATCAATACTTGATAATATTTTTGTGTGAAAATGATATATATAAACCCGATATATCAGATTAATATTGGATAACGGAATTACAAAATGAAAACACGTTTCATTTAAAAAGAAGGATTTCAGCAGACTAATTGATGGAATTATATATACTAGTCTAACCTGAGTACCCAGGGCGAGGCTTAACCAATCTTGCCTTGCCCTTAATCAGTCCGCCCACGTTGTGTTTGTTTTGATCGCGTACCAGCCAAAGTAGGATTGTCCGTTATCACCTGGTTAGATTAGTTTTGACATGCAAGGGATCGAGTATATCAATACCGGAATTATGCGATCTGTGATACGGAGTGTAATCAGAAGGCCACTGTAATGTCACCGGCACCAGAAATAACACGACTTATAATCCGGGGAATCAAGTATATATATATATATATATATATATATATATATATATATATATCGACTGTATACACAGATATAATGAGCAAGTCAAAGCTGGTGACACTCAACAATTGGCTGGTATATACTTCAGTGACAATGTTCTCTGGGTTGGGGTTTACTTACTTGTCTTTAAGCAATATCTCTGTTTCAGTCCGATTGTGCTATTCAAACCACCAGCCCCAACATATCTCTTCTAGCAGCAGACCCCAACTAATATCGTCTTGCATCCAGTAAAAAAATTATTACATTCAAATTTTTCATTTGTTTCTAAAAAACATTAAAAATGGCTACAAATATAACACTTGTATACATTATCTTTCCCATCTGTGAAACACTTTTGCTTTTTCTTTCCTGAAAACTAAAATCGATAACCCGATGAAAGGGCATAGCTTGACCAATCTTTCCTGACCCACATTTTGTTTGTTTTGATCTCTGACAAGCCAAAGTAGGATTGTCTGTTATCACCTGGCGAGATTAGTCCTGACATGCGATCCTCGACACGGAGTATAATCAGTAGACCACTGCAATGCCACAGGCACCAAAAATAACACAACTTATAATTTGGGGGTTATTTTTGTTTTTAATATATTTATATATCAATTATATACACAGATATAAGCAAGTGAAAGCTGGTGACACTCAACAGTTGGCTGGTATTTCAAAAATTATTATCAGTAACAATGTTCTCTGAGTTTAGGTTTACTCAATTGCCTTTTAGCAGTACGTCAATCTGACCGTATTATTTAAACCGTCTCATTCAAATCACTAGCCCCAACTAATTTCTTTCTACCTTTTCATTCTAATCATGGGACCCGAACTAAGCAATTTCGTCTTGCACTCTGGTTTTATTAAACTAGCACAAAACCAGAGTAGTCACGGGGGGGGGCCTTCAATTATCCCTCACTGTATAACTCTTACCAGCTCGAAATGAAAACAACATCATTCAGCCATTCGACTGAGTCTCTAGGCCCTTCACAAATAAGTGGAAGTGAACTCACTCTCTGTTATCACTAGCCTCTCCGTTCCCAACATCCGGTAGCACAGGACAGGAAATTCTCCCTGTCAGTTTTGATCTAGGATCACACTTTGTCAAAATAGGATGACAATATTTTGACTAGAATCATTTTACTAGGATTCAATCAATTCAGTTACTCTTCCCGACAGAAATAATAGTATTTCTCAGCGCTTCTCATCGACTCTCTTCAACCCGTCTCTTTGACTCGTCTCCCGATGCTTCTGTCTGTGCACGCGCAAACACGCGCTTAAATAGAGGCCGGTTGTCTTAGAATACAACCTGATTTTTTACTTTTCCCCCTAGCTCAACCACACCAAATCCCTCCATGACATACTTTTAAAGTACAATTTCAACCCCCTCAAAAATAACAATTTACTTTTTCATCGATTGGTTTTCGAGTTTCACAAAAAAACTCTATTGTTTTATCACCTTGCTATCAATTATTCTGACGTTATTTTTACAAACTACAAAGGTCTTAAAAAATTTCTAGATCAAAACATCCTTAATTTTAACGGCGATTCTTATAATGTCAAATCCATTTCTCTTCAAAAGTTCCAAATTATTACTGTCCCATTAATAATCTGATATCCTCTGTATACTTACAAAAAGATTGTATTTCTAAATTAACTTTCCGTACATTAATATTTCCAAGTCTTTACAGCATATAAACATCTTGGTTATTCGAAGAGAGTCTCTCTTTCACTTGTTTTTTTTCTGTTTCACGGCACATTTTCTTCAATTATCATTATTATTATTTCACAGAAAGAACATCTGCGCGTGCATTGAATACTGCTGCCACATCTGGTCAGGTGCCCCTGCTATTCACCTCGGGGTTCTTGACAAAATACAACGGAGAATCTGTAATGTGATCGATACCGACTTAGCAGACCGCCTGCAGTCTCTCTCCCACCGGCGCGACGTGGCTTCCCTGTGTCTCTTCTATAAATACTTTCACAGCTTCTGCTCCAATGAACTTAGATCACTGCTGCCCCCTAGATACGAATTTGCACGAGAAACTAGATTAGCAACTAGATCCCACCCTTTTACAGAGAAAACGATGAAATGCAACTTCTACTCCAAAAGTTTCTTTTCTCGCATTTCCCGACTGTGGAATTCCCTCACACATGATTGCTTCCCCGACGGCTACAATCTCCAGGAGTTTAAATGTAAGGTCAATAGATACCTCCTAACACATTAACTTGCTCCCATTCTTTCAAACACTCTTCCCATCTGCCCATCCCTCATCCTCGGCTATCCTTACCCATCTATCACCTTCCTTCTGATATTTCCTACACCTAACCACTCCTCCCCTCTTTACCTTCCCCTATATAGCCCCATGCGCAATAGTGGCAGTGGAATGCCTTGATTGGGGTGAAATGATTAAAAAACAAACATCCAAGACAATTATAGACAATTATATAATCGAAAAAGCTTCCATTTTAGCTTTAATTGAACTTAACGATTTTAACCACAGAACTTTGTTGTTACTAAATTTGGAGAATTGTCATGTATAGTCATTTTCATCTAATGTTTGAGAATGACCTAAACGACTATAAAAAGGTTTTACTTTGAATAAATTTTTTAATTAATTTCAGAAAATTTTATATCATTTTAAACTTTCTTTTTTCAAAACGCATCTTCAAGCGTAACGCTACAAAGATAGTGTCTAAAATTCAATTAAATATTATATAATAGGTTAAAATTCTATGTTATTTTTCTAAATTACTAGCTAGATAAATACCAAAAAGAAAAGATTCAATTAAGTTTCATCGATTTATGTCAATTTTGGTCAACCATACTAAGCTTGTAAACGCGTCTGACTATCAATAATCCATCAACACGTCAGAAAACAAAACCCCCGTAACTAAAAAAATAATTGTATCCTATATTTCATGCTATAAGTAAGTAATACCTGTTTCAAATCAAATTAATTTAACTTTAAAATAGATATTTTTTCTAAAATAACGTGCCACAGATCAATATTTTATTTTTGCAAGATTTTTAAAACCGAAACTTATTGTTTGCAAACTAAATAAAATGGCCGATCAAATGAAAACAAAAAAAAAAAAATTGAGATTCCAATCAATTTAATTCTTTTGTAAATCAACCAGATTATTTTGCTTACAAGAAATAGTAAATTGAAAGATTTAGTTTTCAATTAAAGCTAAAATGAAAACTTCAAAAAAGCTTTTTCATTTATAAAAAAAAATCATTTTAAAATTTACCTATTAAAAATTAGTAGAGGTACCGACTATTAAAGATTAAAACTTCTCATCTGAATAGAAGAAAAACTAATATATCTACAGAGAAGTACTGAAAACCGATGTGTCTGACACACTGTCCAATGTTAGTATTTCAAACATCAAATTGGGAAGTGGGTCAGGCCAAAAAGTTATATATATATATATATATATATAACTTCATATAGACATATATATATATATAACTTTATATATATACATATATAACTTTATATATATATATAACTTTATATATATATATAACTATATATATATATATATATATATATATATATATATATATATATATCTTTCAATTCGTTTCGTTAAATGTCGAGGTCGATCAGAGGGAAAGAGTTTGTGACTCTCCTGTTTGAAGTGAGTCAGGGTGAGCGTGTAGGAAATTATTATTTAATACGGACACATGCGAATGCAAATATTGGTGGCGGGGGGTGTCAATGTCGAGATTGTATTTAAAATTTTACTCAAACTGTCCACCCGTTTCCTTCATCCCTTTTGTACACTGATCGGTTGGGTAGGGGAGATTTGTTTCTTTCTTCTTCTCCAAATGTCATTCCTTCCTTCCTTCCTTCCTTCCTTCCTTCCTTCCTTCCTTCCTTCCTTCCTTCCTTTTTTTGTTTTTTCATTTGTTTTTCAATCTTTCTTCCTTTTTTTACTTTTCAGAAAAGTCAACATTGGGACACTTGTTTATAACAACGCCATTTATTCTCAACTTTTCCAATAAAAGTTGATAGTTTCCTGACTATCTATCTATCTATCTATCTTAGTTTGTTCATATCTATCTATCTATCTATCTATCTATCTATCTATCTATCTATCTATCTATCTCTGTCTGTTCATATCTATCTATCTATCTATCTATCTATCTATCTATCTATCTATCTATCTATCTATCTCAAGCACCTCATTTATCTTTTTATTTCAAGTTTTTTATTCATTCATATCGTTTCATATATCTCTCTTTTTCTTTCTTTCTCTTTCTCTCTCTTAAATGTTCATAACGAGGGATTGAGTCTGTGTAACGCCCTTCTTCTTCTTCTTCTTCTTCTTCTTCTTCTTCTTCTTCTTCTTCTTCTATGTGCCATGTTTCTCCAGGACGTAGGTGATCATAGCTTTCCACATTTCCTTATCCCTGGTGGCTCATAGAACGCTTTCTCCTGTTACGCCACGCAACCTCTGTTCTGTCATCCACCTGCCCAGGTCCTTCAAATATGTTATCCATTGCTTTCCTCTGTCTGTTTTTCCCCTCTATCTGGCTTGTTAGTATCAGATTCTCCAAGCCCTCCTTCCTCATCGTATGTCCCAGGAACTTTAATTGTCTTTTCCTGATGCGTAATATTAATTTCCTTTTCGTTTCCAATCCTTTCCAGAACCTCATCATTGCTCACATGCTCGATCCGTAATATCCTCAGCATCCTTCTGTAGAATCACATTTCAGTTACTTCAAGTTTTTCCTTCATCTTCCATGATATTGTCTTGCATTCACTGCAAGATTGAAGAAATGATATCACACAGCAATCCAGTACTCTTTTCTTTGTTTCTAGTGAAATTGTCCTGTTTCTTCATAACTTTACTCAACTTCTGGAATGCTTCCTTCGACAAGCCAATTCGCCTTCGGATCTCTGTGTGGCAGTTTCCGTCTTCTGTTAGAACACTTCTAAGGTGTTTAAATTTTTGTACCTGCTTGATTGTAGTATTCCCCTACCTGTATCTGGCATCTTGGGCTGCTCTTTTTACTGATGACCATGCATTCAATCTTCTTGTCGTTTATTTGTAGTCCTTTCTTGTCACTCTCTTCAGTTACCATCTGTAGGAGGTCTTGTAGTTTTCTTTCCGTGTCTGCTATCAGCACTGTATCATCTGCGGACCTTATGTTGTGCAAATTGTGGCCTTCGACATTTTGAAACAAGAGTCAACCATATGTAGCGCTTAATTAGTCCATCTTTATCACCTGTCTTAATTAGTCCATCTTTATCACCTGTTTTACAATGTAGCTAAGATATGCGTTGTGGTGCAGTTGATATCGGCTCGGAGGGAGAACAGCAGTTGAATTTCTTGCTTTCACTTACGCGCCAATACCTTTGGGAAAAGTATGAATCCGTCTTTTTTTCCTTCAGCTATGGATTAAATAGCAGGACAGATTGGGTTCTATAGACTTGCCTCGCAACCAGTCTACCGCAGAAAGCAATGGAAACTTACTGCGGGATAATCTTCTGCACAGTCAGTCATGTTTCTTTTGAGACATGATCGCCAAAAGCATGTATCACGTATGGCACTTAAATGACTGACTGAATATAATGGTTGGAAGCATAATCAAAACTTCTGCTGGGCATAAAGAGGGGGATTGGTTTTCTCT
>JBBBDQ010001967.1:2100000-2175000 GCA_037127315.1 Ascarosepion bandense
GCACACTACCGATAGGACAGGGGAGATTTTCCTAAAAATCTCACTGAAATTCAAATACAAAGCCAAACCTTTGAAAAACTTATTTAACTAAAAACGAAGAGGAAGGAAGACTTTGGAATTTGAACTGGCCCTCACAATGTCTGATCTCAATCATATTGAACTTCTATGGGATATTTTGAATAAAAAAATTGATGAATCTAATGTTACTTTGCAAAACACACTTTGGGAACAAATACAAGCTGCTTGACAGGAGATACCATTAGATACATTGAAGAAGCTTGTGATGTCAATGCCTGACAGAATGAAGGCTGTGATCAAAGCAAAAGGCTATTATACTAAATATTAAATTTATTTTGTAGCAAGTATTTTTTCTTGTTAAAGTATTTGTTGAGTAAATCCAATAAAATTACTTTAATTAAATTTTTTATTTTCTGGTAATATGCCTCATAAAAGATAAAATAGTTCTTGTCTTAATACTTTCCACAGTACTATATATTCTAAACATATACTATTAAATACAAGAGACAATGAATGTCTGTTACGTTTAATCATGAGCTGTTCTAAACATGGTATTTTGGCTTTAATTTCAGTTGAAAATAAAGACAAAAATTCACCATCTTGTGGATAATTTTTTATTAAGTTGCTTCTAAGTTTTCGGCTCACATGAGCCATCTTCAGAGAGGTTACAAGGACGTTAACACAAAAACATCCACCATCAGCGACGATGTTATCTTGTCTTGACATAAAACTCCGCTAAGCAACGGCAACAGTTACCAAAAATAGCAAACGCAGTTCGTAAATTTCTTGTGGTTCTATGACGTCACACCGCGTGAGAGCTCGAAATGATAACAGAACCATATATTTAAATGCAATGTAATGTGTTATGACGAGATTTAAACGTGATTTTATTAAGTGTGGGTTGTTTGGATTTAATATCTCTATATATAAAAGACAATTTGTGTGTCTGTGTGTGACTATTCCCTATGCAGGCCTACATTTTTTAAGCTACGCCATTCAAACTTTCTAGGGACACATATCTACAGGGAAGTCAGGTCGACACATACTTTTTGGGTTTAAGTTCAGCAATTTTCTCTTTCACACATTTTGGTCAATGGAGCCGATTGTTTACAATTGCTCCTTAAAACATCTAAGATCTAAAATCGTTGCTGAATTACGTCACAGAAATCAAATCACACGTGTCAAACGCGACTAAAATATTTTTTTATTAAAAAAAAGAGCCTTTACTTTTAATTTTTATTCCGACGTTTTAAAAATTTATTTGATCAACCAGAAAATGTGAATATTTTTCCCTGCAATTTTTAAACAAAAGAAATATTTTTTTTTAAAAAGTGTTTTTTCAAACAACAACAAAATATGTAAAATAAAAAGTGGCATCTTCTCCTACTACTAGAATGTTCGGAGTTGCACGGGCAACGCCGGGCTATGATATTAGTATATATATATATATATTGTAAGTGTTTATAATAAAAACATAGTTTACTGCAACACAAAGCTATCGTGTTTCGGTATTACTTTTTAGTACCTCATTATTTTACTGTTAGGATTGATATTTACAGAAATTTGAAAATTTAGAAACAATATATTTGTTCACATATCTAGTCAATTAAGTGGGACGGTTCTGGAATTCAAAGGGTCTGACTAGAAAGTAAGTCAATGATGGATAGGGGAATGGATTAAGAGGTTAAAGGTCGGGGAGAGAATTAAGATAACGCGAAAAACTAGATTTTTTGTGTCAATTTATGAAATATTTGAGTATATACAACTGTATGATGACATGTCGGCAAGGTGGACCTGAAGGAGACTATCACCACCTTTAAATTTGTTGTTTTTCATTTTTTTTTTTCTTTCTTTTCTTTCAGCGCAGTCTTATCGATTTGCGTTGTGGTGCAGTGGATATCGGCTCGGAACGAGAAATCGGGGAGCCGAGTTCGAATTCCAGTTGAATTCATTATATTAACTTACGCGCAAATTGGGAAAGGTATTAATCCGTCTCTTCCTTCCAGTTATGGGTTAAATAACAGGACAGATTGGGTTCTATAGCCTTGGTTGGCAACCAGTCTATCGCAGAAAGCAATGGCAACCTACTGCGGGATAATCTTCTGCCCAGTCAGTCATGTCTCTTTCGAGACATGATCGCCCAAGCGTGTTTCGCGTATGGCATTTAACTGACTGACTGGCTTATCGATTATTACATAAAGTTTCCGATTATCAAAAGAAATTGGGAAAAATTTCAATATTTAAACAATTTTAGGGGTGCTCAGTTTCTCATACAACGTTATAGTAAATTGATCCTCCATTTTTTAACCACTCGCTTTGTTTTGTTTTTATTGAGGACGAGTTATTGCTCTTGTTTTTGTCTTTTCCAAGTTTTTTTTCAGTTCTTACGATGGCATCTTCCTCGGAAACTCCAAGAATGGCTCTATTCAAAAATATTGCACAGGATTCAGTTGTTGAATATGCGCAAGCAATAAAGTTAATTGCACAGGATCGATTTCAGATGAGGTTGTATGAAAAACTGAACCCCCACCTAAAATTGTTTAAATATTGAAATTTTTACAATTTTTTTTCTGTCAGTTGGAAAGTTTAGGGCTTAATCGATAGCATTACACTGAAAAAAGTAAAAAAAAAAAAAAATGATAATCAACAAATCTAGAAGTTGTGGTAAAGTCGTACCGGCGAGTGGTTCCGAAATAGAGGATCGGTTTACTATAACTTTGCATGAAAAACTGAGCCCCCACCTAAAATTGTTTAAATATTGAAATTTTTCCAATTTTTTTTTTTTTTTTTTTTTTGTCAGTTTGAGAGTTTCGGGTGTAATCGATAAGATTGGACTAAAAGAAAGTAAAAAAAAAAAATGAAAAACAACAAATTTAAAGGTGGTGGTAGTCTCCTTCAGGTCCGCCGTCGTCAATTGTCTCAAACGCGTATGCGGAAGAGTTACAAATTCATTTATTAATATTATTATACGTTTCTGTTCCTTAAAGGAATGTTAGGTTTATTTAAGAACGGGAATGTATTTAAATATAACGTACGTCAAGCATATCTAAACGACAGTATAGGTAATATATCAGTTATTTGAAACAATTTGCGAATTGGATATCGGCTGAGAACGAGAAATCGGGGAGCCGAGTTCAAATTCCAATTAAATTCCTTGCATTCACTTACGCACAAATACCCTTGGGAAAGGTATTAATCCGTCTCTTCCATTCAGTTATGTGTTAAATAATAGAACAGATTGGGTTCTATAGCCTTGGCTGGCAATCAGTCTACCGCAGAAAGCAATGGCAACCTACTGCTAGGTAATCTTCTGCCCAGTCAGTCATGTCTCTTTCGAGACATGATCGCCCAAAGCGTATATCCCGTACTGCACTTAACTGCGTGTCTGAACATAAACATTGGAAGCATAATTAAAACTTCTACTGGTCATGAACTGGGGGATCGGTTTTCTATTATTTTAAATTAATAAACTGACCCCCCACTAATTATACATAATATAATAATGTAATATTATCTATCTCTTCTCCCTATAGCTATGAGTTAAATGGCAGGACGAATTGGGTTCTATAGCCTTGGCTGGCAACCAGTCTACCGCAGAATGCAATGGCAACCTACTGCTGGGTAATCTTCTGCCCAGTCAGTCATGTCTCTTTCGATACATGATTGCCCAAAGCGTGTATCAGGTATTGCACTTAACTGACTGACTGAATTATAGACGATTGGAGAATTTTATATTAATGCAAGAGGCTCATCCCTTGTTCCCTGTTTAGGATGTGGTTTCCGGCTTTCTCTTTTCCAATCTTTTCACTCCTTTTTCTTTTTTTTTCAATTGGAGTAGATAGACTAAACTATCGCCCGTTTCACACTCCACCCAATTCTATTGAACAGGTTAAGAGGCTCATCCCTTGTTCCCTGTTTAGGATGTGGTTTCCGGTTTTATCTTTTCCAATCTTTTCACTCTTACGTAGCCCCCTGCACATCAGTGGCGTTACCGCCTTGCTCGGAGTGATATGATTAAAAAAAAAAGTTAAAAGTTTGATAGAGGAATCTAGTTATATTATAGCAGAAAATATATTAACTATACTTTAGGGTACATATAAGACGGTGATGTCAAATGGAAGTTAGTTAAAGTTAGCGTTTGTTTAATCGAAGGTATTTAATAATATAAATATTTGAACTCATATATATATATATATGCGTTCAAATATTTTGTGTGTATCTTTTTGAAAAGCTGAAAAATAAATATATAAAGTTGTTTGTCTGTGTGTGCAAATATTACTGACGACATTAAATAAATGCGGCTTGGCATTAAATAAATGCGTTACGCCCACCAGAACGGGATATGGCTCATGGCCGATTTTAAAGTCGGAATGCCATCTTACGTAGAATTGGAGACAACAGATATTTCAGCACTCTCGGCATTTCCACTTTGAGATGCCTCAAGTATCGAGGATTGACCCTGACATTCCTCCTCCCAGTGCAACGTGACAGATACTACCTAAGGGCATTGTCTCCCTATTTCAACTGAGATTAATAATAGGGTCTGCATAAGAAATGCTATTTTATCAGATTGATCTGTGTGGGTCATATCTTGTCCAATTCCCTCCACCACTACTACCACTACGACCGGTTTTTGCTTAATTGAGATAAATAAATAGCCTATTGAGTCTTAAAAATAAAATCCATTATA
Organism: Ascarosepion bandense; assembly: GCA_037127315.1. Classification (NCBI taxonomy): domain Eukaryota; kingdom Metazoa; phylum Mollusca; class Cephalopoda; order Sepiida; family Sepiidae; genus Ascarosepion; species Ascarosepion bandense. Next base: position 2,104,709 of record JBBBDQ010001967.1, read on the forward strand.
TATATATATATATATATATATATATATATATATAATGGATTTTAGTTTTACGAAAATTATATATATATATATATATATATATATATATATATATATATTGTAATTTTTTTTATTACAATGGTTTGTCAAAACACAATAATTTTCATATTTCAGAACAATGCTGTTGTTCTACAGGAGATATGTTAAAATAAATGGTGAAAATGATTTATTCTTAAAATATAAACCATCGTAAAAACCACTGTAATAACAAAATTACAATATTAAGCTCTAATCTGTAAGGAGCACTCTTTATAAAAGTAAATGCTTGAACAGTAGGTTTAAACTGCGCGTTTTCCCACTTTCTTGTTATATATATATATATATATATATATATATATATATATATATATATATATATGTATATGTGTGTGTGTGTGTGTGTGTGTGTGTGTGTGTGCGTATGTGTGTTTTGTGGATGACTTTTATAATTAAGTGTCATACTTTATTCAATTTTATTTGTTTTCGATAGTGAAAGTGGTAACCACATAAGTAATTAGAGCAAAGTTTGGGAGTAAATGGAAGCATATTTTCAACAAAGATAAAAAACAATGTTTATATTTTTAATATAAATTTAAATATTATTATTATTATTATTATTATTATTATTATTATTATTATTATTATTATTATTATTATTACATGTCTTATATTGAATAAACAACCATGAATAAATATGTGTTAATAATGCAGTCAGCATTTGCTGAATCCAAAAAAGAGTTCCTTAAGTTAGAAGTATGATAGAAGGAACTGTTGGTATAGAACTTACGCTTACATCTAGCCATTTTTACTGCGAAATGATGAAATTTTGCCAGGGAAGCAAGAATCTAAAAGAGAGTTCCACAAGTGAGAAGTACGACAGAAGACATTCTTACCATAGGACTTACGGTTAAACCTAGTCATTTCAGCTGTTAAATGATGAGACCATGACACAAATTTGTGTACTGCGCTTAAATTCATAAAATCGAGGTAGTAGGGAGGAAGGTTCATGTGAAAAATAACCTCGAAAGTATTTATAGAAAAGGCACAGGGAAGCACAGGTTTTGTATTCACCTTTGCTGCGTGTATTGAACTCACAACTCCTTGGGTTAAGTCTCGGGATCCAATTACTGCTTTTATCGGCTTGTCCATGTGACGTAGCTACAGCAGAGGTGAACAAAAACTTAAAAGAAACATAACTGCTAATGAAACATCTGGAAGAGGCATGACTCATGAAACTAGAACAATCTATCACGATGAACGAAATAAAAGGTTCAGTTTGACATTCTAATCACCTGAAGAAGGTCGAAGTGTACAACGGCCGAAATGTCGTGAATATGGCATCAACGATGAGGACAACAGTTAGAGAATGTAAATAGCATAAAAGATAACCTTACAATCTAAAAATAGAATTCGGCTATAAATAACTGATAATGAAACATATGGAAGAGGTACGAATCGTGGAACTAGAACAATCTATCACGATGAACGAAATAAAAGGTTCAGTTTGACATTCTAATCACCTGAAGAAGGTCGAAGTGTACAACGGCCGAAATGTCGTGAATATGGCATCAACGATGAGGACAACAGTCCAAACAATGTAAATAGTATAATTTTTTTTTACAATCTAAAAATATTATTCGGCGATAAATAACTTCGAAAAAGTTGAGAAACCGTAAAAAGCAAATCAATGAATCAATGGTATTTTAATGAGTGCTGAACATTCGCTTCACCGAGGCTTCTGTTGCTTCAAGAAATTTGAAAGAACAGAAATATAGTTCTACAGAAGGATGCTGAGAATACCAATGACCGAAGATGTAAGCAACGACAAAACAAATTTAAACAAAAATGGGAACAAAAAAGGCATGTATAATTAACATAAGAAAGGGACAGTTAAAAATTCGTCGAGAAAAGCGAGCTTAGAAAATCTGATACGCACAGGACAGATTGAAGGCAATAGAAAGAGAGGAAAACAACACATGAACTAGCTAGCGAGCTGGAGCAAATGAATGGTGTAGAAGGGTTCAGGAGAGATAAGCAAATACATTTACTAAGAAATACAAAGAAGGGAAAATAGTTGAGAGTCATGATCACCAACGTCCTGAAGGGACATGGCACATAGAAGAAGAAGAAGAATATATATATATATATATATATATATATATATATATATATTGATACATGTTTTATTAAATAATATAGACAAGTTTTATCGATTTATTTTATGTAAATATTTTTCATATCATCTGATAAGTTTAATAGCATTATCGTTGAAAGAGGAAAGAAAATCACAATATTAATACATGATTTTATTTAATCCTTTCTGAGCTTTCGGCTTACATCATCCATTATCAAAGATGAAAATAGTGTTGGCTGTAACGAGCAGTTCATGGATGAACGATGGTAATAGTCGTCTATTTTGTTTGTGTGGACCCACATCTTTTGAACAGGTGAAGAGGCTCATCCCCTGTTTCCTGTTTAGGATGCGGTTTCCGGTTTTCTCTTGTCCAATCTTTTCACTCTTTTCTCTCTTTATTTTTATTTTTATTTTTTTTCAATTGGAGTAGATAGACTAAACTATCGCCCGGTCTATTGAACAGGTGAAGAGGCCCATCCCTTGTTCCCTGTTTAGGATGTGGTTTCCGGCTATCTCTTTACCATTCTTTTTACCCTTACGTAGCCCCCTGCGCATCAGTGGCGTTATCGCCTTGCTTGGGGTGATATGATTAAAATATATATATATATATATATATATATATATATATATATATATATAATAAACGTGTCACTGTTAGGGTGTGAGTATATATGCATGTGATCATGTATGTGTATAAATGTCGGTACGTTCCAAAGTTTACAATCGAGTCAAAAAATATTAAAAAAGAAAAAGAACAAAACAAAATGGCTGATGCTCTTCGGAAGCGATGGACGACTCGTGTCACGTGACCTGCGAGCCTCGTTTTACTGCCGTCAAATTTGTTTCAATTACGGCGGCATTCCTCGCGTCTCAGGTTAAGCATTGGCTGACGTGGCTAACAGAATGGATAGAAGGAAGGGACGAAGGTAAGAACGAAATGGATGGACGAAGGAAGGAAGGTGACAAGGAGGAGGGAACGAAGAAAGAAGAGAGAGCGGGAGGAAAGGATTTTTTTAAAAAAAGTAAGAAAATCTATAGGAGAAGAAAAAAGAAAAGGAAAGAAATGAGGGGAGAAAAAGTAAAGAAGAAAGAAAGGCTAAAACGATTTTTAAAAAGGCAAAAAGAGAGAAGGATAAATTAAAAAGGACGGTAAGAAAAAAAAAAGAATGTAATTGAAATAAAAGGAAGAAGAAGGCATTATGCTACACAGTGATATATATATATATATATATATATATATATATATATATATATATATATGGAAAGAAAGAAAGAAAGGAAGAAAGAAAGGAAGAACGATTTTTAAAAAGGCAAAAAGAAAGAAGGATAGATTAAAAAGGACGAATAGAAGAAAAAAGAATGTCAAATGAGTTAAATAACAAGACGGATTGGGTTCTATAGCCTTGGCTGGCGACCACTGCAGAAAATGATCGCAACCTACTGCAGGAACAGGAATATCTTCTGCTCAGTCAGTCATGTCTCTTTCGAGACATGATCGCCCAAAGGTCTATCACGTATTTTATTTAACTGACTTTTTTTAATTCCTTTTTACTTCTTCTTTACACCATCTTTACACTTCTCTCCTTCATTTTTACTCCTGCACTTCTCGCCTTCATTTTATTCCACTTTTCTTCTTTTTTTTTTTTTTACTCCTTTTTTAATCATTTTTACTCCTTCTTTTTACACCTTTACTACTTCTTTACCTCGTTTTTACTCCTGTTTTTACTGAATTTTTAAAACGCCTTTACTTTTTTTTACTCCTTTCCTTTTCTACTTCGTCTTGGAAATCCAGCGGTTTTAGTTTTTCTATGACAGCCATATTTACAATTTTTTTCTTTAAATTTCTAAGGACTGTTACTGGATGCGGCCTGGAAAAGAATGTAAATAACATATTAGCCCATGGATTTACGATCCACTAAAAAAGATTAAAATGCATCCAGTTCCTGGGTAACAAATGAAATTCGATCATTCTCTGCCTTTTGCTGTTAAATTGGAAGCGAAGACAGTATATGTGTAGGTACGGTTCATGTCTAGTATTAGTGTTTGTTGGTAGTTTAACGGTTATCGGAGCGGAGAGAGGAGGTAGTGAGTCGAGCTTTAATTCCAGAGAAACTGTGCTTCAAAGTGATATGGCTATATATGTATATAAATATATCCATATATATATATCTATCTATCTATCTATATATATATATATATATATATAGAGAGAGAGAGAGAGAGAGAGAATGAGTGAGAGGGGGAATTTCAGCATGTTATATATAAGTGGTGTATACACACGCAAAGTCACCGAAAGAACTCAATTCATTGCTGAAGAGTAATATATATATATATATATATATATATATATATATATATATATATATCGTTCTATGCACCGACTGACACCAAATCTGTCGGGTTTCGATCTCTGCCAAAAGCAAGTAGATGTCTAGCCACACTGATGAGTTATGATACATTGAAATAGGCTTGTATGTGGATGTATATATCGCCCGGCTCACACTCCACCCACGTCTATTGAACAGGTGTAGAGGCTCATCCCTTGTTCCCTGTTTAGGATGTGGTTTCCGGCTTTCTCTTTTCCAATCTTTTCACTTTTCCTTATTTTTTTTTTAAATTGGAGTAGATAGACTGAACTATCGCCCGGTTCACACTCCACCCACGTCTATTGAACAGGTGTAGAGGCTCATCCCTTGTTCCCTGTTTAGGATGTGGTTTCCGGCTTTCTCTTTTCCAATCTTTTCACTCTTACGTAGCCCCCTGCACACCAGTGGCCTTACCGCCTTGCCCGGGGTGATATGATTAAAAAAAAAAAAAAAAAAAAATATATATATATATATACCGATTTGAGGGCCAAGCTTGATTGCTGGCTCCGAACAGTGCTTTGTGACGCATGCTATCTTAAGAAAAAATTTAGTTTAAACCAACAGTTTCGTTTTGGAAAACAGGACCCACAGTAAACAAAACTCTGCTTTGAATCACAATATATATATATATATATATATATATATATTCCATTTTTAAACGTGTTATTTCGCTACTTAGGTTTCTACCATGAATAGTGTCTTCAGGCGATTTTTAAAAACTGAAGACAAAACTCATGGTAGAAACCTGGGTTGCAAAATTACTCGTTTAAATATGGAAAATATTCAAAAGTTCTACAATATAATTGTATTGAACACTTTTTAAAAACAATGTGTACCGGTCTAACCCTATTATGACCAAAAATTAAGTATTAAAGTATCAATCAATCAATCAATCAATCAATCAATATATATATATATATATATTATTATGTAGTTATGAATGTAGAATTAATTCATAACTACATAATTATATTAAGCTCTATAATACTCATTATATTGAGCACTGTTTATAATAAAATGAATGCCAGAGCACTCAAAATAAAAAAAAAACCTTGAGTCCTCTTCACCTGGAATTATATAGTGTTTCTTTGGACAAGGAATATTATTTCACCCATACTTGGTATATATATATATATATATATATATATATATATATATATATATATATATATATGTATATATATATGTGTGTGTGTGTGTGTGTGTGTGTGTGTGTGTGTGTGTGTGTGTGTGTGTGTGTGTGTGTAAAGCTAAGGCGTTATTTAATTTAAAAAGCTTTTATTTGCTTTTATAGATAAGTTATATTATGGGCATTACTGTCTTAAGAATTTTTTCGGTGCATAATGAATTTTGACAAGAATTGTTTTCAGGTTTCGAGGTTAGGCAATATTTTCGAGGTTAGGCAATATTTTCGAGGTTAGGCAATATTTTCGAGGTTAGGCAATATTTTCGTGAAGTAAAAAAAAAGATACTTATTAATCACAAATAGAAAAGTTTACTACAATTAAACAACCTCCAGTATTTTTTTAAAATTTGTCTTTCTTTGTATATGTACTCAGTGGCGGACTATTGTAGGTATGAACATCCATATATCACTTTATCAAACAATAAGATTCATAACTATGGTAAATGTAAAACTAAAATAGATAAAATTCAATAAATTATGAAGATTTTTTTTCCATAATTTTAATTTTTAAAGATTACTATATAGTCAGTAGGGATGTGCGTTGTGGTACAGTGAATATGGCTCGGAACGAGAAACCGGGGAGCCGAGTTCGAATTCCAGTTGAATCCATTGTATTCACTTACGTACAAATACCCCTGGGAAAGGTATTAATCCGTCTCTTCCTTCCAGTTATGGGTTAAATATTAAATGTCCTGTTATTTAACCCATAACTGGAGGGAAGCAATGGATTAATACCTTTCCCAAGGGTATTAGCAGGTAAGTGACTGCAGGGCATTCAACCGAAATTCGAACTCGGTTCCCCGAGTTCTCGTTACGAGAAATTTCCTGCACCAACGCACATTCATATATATATTATACACTCTCCCGTCGATTTCGACGTATGAGCGTCTAACACACACAAAGAAGTGTTTTAAGTAGTAGAGGCTTGTATAGCACCACCCACAAAATAGTCACGTTTTCTTTCTCTTTTTCTTTTTAATTTTAATTTTAATTTTAATTTTTTACGTGATTATTTTCTGGATGGTTTTAAACATTCACTATTGTATGATTTGGGTCTGAAGAGTGGCTTTGGCTGCAAAATATTTATTACCCATGGATTTGTAAAATATCCAAACTTTTTCCTTGAGTATATATATATATATATATATAATGTCAAAAAAACAAAGAATAAAATTGGATTTTTTTTTCTCTAATTTTGTATTACCTCATGAGTTAAGGGCTGAACCATGTATTTATCTTATCTTTTCTAAATAGATCATTTTTACCATCTATTTTAAAACATCACCTGAAGAAGAACAGTATTGTTCTGAAACATGGAAATTTTTGTGTAGTGATATAATGCTTTTATAAACTATTGTAATAACAAAATTACGTTATTAAACTCTACTCTGTATTGAGCACGCTTTATAAAATAAATGCAAGGAACAGTGGGTTTTAATGTATATGTCCTTTCACTTCCTTATAATATATATATATATATATATATATATATATATATATATATATTGTATATCGAGGCAGCAAGTAATTTTCTAAACATATGCTATTAAATATAAGAGACAATGAATTTCTATTATGTTTAATCATGAGCCGTTCTAAACGTCGTATTTTTGCTTTAATTTCAGTTGAAAATAAAGACAAAAATTCTCCAACATTTGGATAATTATTTATTGGTTTTCTTCTAAGCTTTCGGCTCTCATGAGCCATCTTCAGAGAGGTTGTTTAAACTGAAATATAAAATCCACCATCACCGACGATTTTATTTTGTGTTGACATAAAACTCCGCTTGGCAACGGCAATAGTTACCAAAAATAATAAACGCAGTTCTTAAGTTTGCGATGCGGTTTTATGACGTCACACCGCGGGATAGCGCGAAATGACAACAAAACCATGTAGTCAAATGCAATGTAATATGTTATTTCCTGTTTTAAAGTTGATTTTATTGAGTGTTGGTTGTTTTGATTTGATGTACATGGCCTCCAATATCTGCAGGTTCCTCTTACTGTGTGTATGAGTAAGATCACCGTATTGTTGACCAAAATCTGTCTGATATTACCTACATGTTTATGTTTTTCAGAGAAATGTTGTTTAATAGTACTCTGATCAGAAAGATGACATGTAAGTCTACGGGAGAGCGTGGTTGTGGTAAAACCAATATACGTACTAGGATTTTGATTAGTATCAGAGATGCAATCTCTGAATGGGCATGTAAATTGGTACACTACATTGGTTTTTTGTAAAGAATTTAGTTTAGTGCTTGTTGGGTTATTATAGACTATGAGGTCAATTGTTTTAAACTTTTTATAATATATAATGAGTTTAATTTGATTAAATTAAACTCATTATATATTATAAAAACTTTTTATAATATATTAAACTCATTATATATTATACTTTTTATAATATATTAAACTCATTATATATTATAAAAACTTTTTATAATATATAATGAGTTTAATTTGATTAATTTTGTTTAGAATATATATATATATATATATATATGTATATATATATGTATATATATTTGAAATGATTTGTTTAAACATTATTTTTGATCGATACTCGTATTTAAGTAGATATTCTGTTTATAATCAAACACTATTATAAATTTATTTCTACCGGCCTGATTATTTACGATAATCATCATGTTACGGAAATTAACGAAGATTAACGAAACTGGTTATAAACAACCGACAATTTGTAATGATTTGTTTGAACAATATTTTTCATCGATACTCGTATTTAAGTAGATATTCTGTTTATAATCAAACAATATTATATATTTATTTCTACCGGCCTGATTATTTACGATAAATTTTTATAACGAAAATGTGTTTCATTCGGCAGGATTCGAACCGGCGACACTTATCCACATAGGAGAAGCCACCAATTGATCTGGTGCGTCTTAGACCTCTCGACCATTATCACATGGTGGCTTCTCCTATGAGGATAGGGATCGCAAGTTCAAATCCTGCCGAATGATACACATTTTGGTAACAAAAATTTATCGTAAATAATCGGGCTGGTAGAAATAATACTGTTTGATTATAAACAGAATATCTACTTAAATACGAATACTGATAAAAAAATAATGTTCAAACAAACCATTTCAAATTGTCAGTGGCTTAAAGTTAAATAATCCGTCTCTTCTCCCTCCAGCTGTATGTTAAATAGCAGAACAGAATGGGTTCTATAGCCTTAGTAACTAGTCTACCGTAGAAAGTAAGGCAACCTACTGCGAGAAAATCTTTTGTCCAGTCAGTCATGTCTCTTTCGAGACATGATCATCCAAGCGTATATTCCATATGGCACAACTGACTGTCGAATTAAAGAAAAAATATACATCTTTATGTGAAAATTAATCATTCGGACAAACAGCTACAGCAATTGATTTTTTGCTTATATATATATATATATATATATATATATATATATATATATATTACATTGTGAAAAATGTTTTCAATACTTCCATTTTTAAAAATAAATCTACCTTCTTTCTGTATGTGAGTATCAGATTAAAAGCCAACAATTTTCCTCCCTCAATCGCTTGAAAATATTGGCCTTGTGTCAAACTTAGCTTTAGCAGTAAATCCAAATCCTAAAAGCCGTCTTGGATCCAAGAGGTCGACTTGATTTCGTACATTTAATCCCGTGTCTTTTCGCATCACCCAGCGGACACACTTTTACAATTTTACTCGATCGCGATTTAAATCTCTCCCCACCCTCCTGGACACCGCACCTTCACAGATGACCGTATTCATGACCAAGACTGACCGATTTCTTTTAGTTTTTTATTCAGACTGTGTTTTGTTTGGCAAATTCCTTAAGCCCCAGCCTCGAAGCTTCTTACAACAATCCCCATACAGTGCGGATTGAAACTAAAAAAAAAAAAAATATATATATATATATAAAGAGGTACACACAGACATACACTTAATCTCAACGTGAAGGTTTGTTTCTAATCCTCCGTTAAAAAAAAATCCCAAAACTTCCGAATAAATACTCATGCCGCAGTGGTAAAGGATTACTTTTATATATATATATATATATATATATATATATATATATATATATATATATAGATAGATAGATAGATAGATAGATAGATAGATAGATAAATGATGACTGGTTCAAATTGTGCCCAAGATAACATCTTTGAAACTCAGTAGTTTAAAACTATAAATATCCGTCAGTGAGGACGCCGTGAAATTATTTATTTTAGCCTACTAATTTCTAGTATTAGTAAAATAGGAAAAAAATTAATTAAATGGGATATATATATATATATATATATATATATATATATATATATATATATCAACAAACTTTTAAACCAGACTTAAATCTGACTACAGTAAACTGCAAACACATTAAAGAGTAACATTACAATCATGGTAAAAATACTACAAAAGCCAAAGCTAGGACCCCTTAGAGGAAATAAACCTTTACAGTATTAACAACACCCTTACATCAAACTTTACCTACTACACACCACAAACTGTGATCTAATTTAAAATTTTATAGAAGAAGTGATTTCCTAAATTCAAAATTAAGGTTAAATATACAAAATTAGATTAATTATAAAAACTGTGCTTAAGTACAAAAATATTCTATAGTTGTACAAATAAACATTAAAGATAGGTTCAATCCCATCCCTCCCCACCGTTTACACTTCCTTACCCCCCCTCTAATAAAGCCAAAGAATAAAGTCTAGCCATGTGGCCATAAACCTATATCCTATCTTCTAATGTTAAATCTGCCGACAAAATTCCCGACACTTTCCTTAACCAACTATATTCCCTACCCACCCCACTTTTTCAAAATCCTAACGGACAATTTACAAGACTTATTCCCTTATCCCTAACCCCCTACCAACATCCCACACAGAACTCGCCAAATATAAGAAAAGAGGCCTTCCATTCCTTTCAACACCACCTGATGAGACATTGTAATATCAATGTCGAAACAAAATGTATACTTTGTAGTTAATGAAAAAAAAAAAAAAATTGTACACATTCTAAAATCTGAATTTTTTTTTTTTTTTTATCATAACACCCCAAGCAAGACGATAACGCCACTGATGCGCAGGGGGCTACGTAAGAGTGAAAAGATTGGAAAAGAGAAAAACCGGAAACCACATACTAAACAGGAAACAAGGGATGAGCCACTTCACCTGTTCAATAGACGTGGGTGGGTGTGAACCGGGCGATAGTTTAGTCTATCTACTCCAATTAGTTTATTGAAAAATGTTATTTCGTCTGTAGAACTATTTGAATGGTAATAACCTTTCTCAAAACTATAGATTACTAGCAGTATAGCCCGGCGTTGCTCGGTTGTAATGAAAGCTTTGAAACTAATCCATGGTCCTTGAACTCAGACTCTTTGGACGTTGGCACGAAAGACTAAAAACCAATAGTTGTTTCCAGTTAAAGCGAAACCGTAGACTGAAAGAAAAATGAATGGATGTAAGTCAAATTTTCATTTCCTGGTATCGATATCAAATAAGTTTTTTCGTCGTAAACTGAATTTTTGAAGGCTAAATAAGTCCTCTGAGTAAATGGTATCATGGCTGAGACTAAGAACTACAATTATACCTACTTAGAGCCAAACCCGAAGCAAAAACTAAAACAAAAGTGCTGAAAAAAAGTAGACATACAGGCAAATAAACAGACACACACACACACAAACATCTTGCATAATATATATATATATATATATATATATATATATATATATATATATATATTGTCGATTTTCTGCACTATTGTAAGAACTGCAACTTTGAAACTTCTGAATATCGTTTCTTATGTCTTTGTCTATGAGTGTATCAAATTTGATTAAAATCGGACCGCTCCTTCTATACACCGATTTTTTCGATTATCGATTTTCGATATTTATCGGGGGTACCTCGACACAAAACCTAGCTAAGAACACTCGCAGACGCTTATAGTACAACTGTGTAAATTTTCAAGAAAATCGGTTGAGCCGTTTCGGAGTCTGTAGGTAACGGACACACACACACACACACACACACACAGACAAAGTTCCATTTATAAATAAGTTTAGATACCAAAATATTCGGGGTTTTTTTTTCCGGGTATATTTTTTTTCCGGGTATATTTATATCTTATCTCGGAATGTAACCCAGTTATTCCCATTTTACCTTCTGCTTTTTATTTTATTTATTTATTTTATTTTATTTTTTCACATATAGTTTCTTTGTATATCACATTTCAATACATATGTATTTTTTCACACAGGTAGCATATGTTGGTATAACTTTTTAACACTAAAAATCTTATTTTAAACACAAAACTTTCCGATTACTTCTCATCGAGCCCCCAACAATTGAAATCTCCCCCTAATCAAAAACTAGGTCTCCCTAGTTATTTTCCTGATTTCGGTACGTTTTTGAGACTTTGGTTAAAGACCGGAATTCAAACCGAAAATTTAATATGTTTGTATTTCTGTATAATTATTTACACTATTTACATTGCTCAAACTGTTGTCCTCATCTTTGTTGTTACAATTCACGACATTTCGGCCGGTGTACGCTCCAGACTTTAGTGTAGTTAGCGTTGGAATGTTGACAATAATATTTAATGATTTTTTTCATAATGATAAAATCAAAAACATTATACAGTAATTGATACAAATCTAAATTTAGGGAATAATTTTTGTTGGTTTTGGTTTTCTCTTGTCGGATTTTGTATCCTAAAAAAACGTTATTTCGTTTGAAGAACTATTTCAATATTAATGACCTTCTCACAAAACTGTAGAATATACCAAAATATTCGTGTTTTTTTTTTCCGGGGATATTTATATCTTATCTCGGAATGTGACCCAGTTATTCCCATTTCACCTTCTGCTTCTTATTTTCTTTTGTTTTTGCTTTTTATGTATAGGTTCCTTAAATATCGCATTTGAATAGTTTTTTTTTTTTACGGGTATCATATGCCAAAATAACATTTAACACCCAAACTCCTATATCAACCACAAAAATTCACCATCAGCTACCATTTTCTCATTATGTACTCATCGTCCACCCAAAAGTTGAAATCGACATCTAAACAACAACTAGGTCTCCCTAGTTATTTTGCCCGATTTCGGTACTTTTTTGAGTAAGTCAGTCAGTTAAGTGCCATACGTGATACACGCTTTGGGCGATCATGTCTCGAAAGAGACATGAATGACTGGGCAGAAGATTATCTCGCAGTAGGTTGCCATTACTTTCTGCGGTACGCTGGTTGCCAGCCAAGGCTATAGAACCTAATCTGTCCTGTTATTTGTCTCATAGCTAGAGGAAGAAGAGATGTATTATATTAATAAGTAGTAATTAGTGGGGGATCAGTTTATTACTTTATAACAATAGAAAGCCGATTCCCTACTTTATGCGTCGTAGAATTTTTAATTATATTTCCAACTATTGTATTCAGTCAGTCAGTTAAGTGCCATACGTGATACACGCTTTGGGCGATCATGTCTCAAAAGAGACATGACTGACTGGGCAGAAGATTATCTCGCAGTAGGTTGCCATTGCATTCTGCGGTAGACTAGTTGCCAACCAAGGCTATAGAACCCAATCAGTCTTATTATTTAACCCATAACTGGAGGAAAGAGACGGATTAATACCTTTCCCAATGGTATTTGTGCGTAAGTGATTGCAAGGAATGTCGTTTTGCTGCAGTGGATATCGACTCGGAGCGACAAATTGGAGAGCCGAGTTCGAATTCCTGTTGAATTCCTTGCATTCACTTGCGCGCAAATACCCTTGGGAAAGGTATTAATCCGTCTCTTCCTTCCAGTTATGGCTTAAATAACAGGACAGATTGGGTTCTATAGCCTTGGCTGGCAACCAGTCTACCGCATAAAGCAATAGCAACCTAGTGCGGGAAAATTTTCTGCCCAGTCTTTCATGTCTCGATAGAGACATGATCGCCCAAAACGTGCATCACGTATGGTACCTAACTGACTGAGTGTTAACTCAACGTTATTGAGACTTTCTTTAAAGACCGGAATTGAAGCCGAAAACTTAATATCTCTCTATATTTCTGAGATGAGGTATTGTCATTATTTATACTATTTACATTGTTCAAACTGTTGTCCTCATCTTTGTTGTCACAATTCACGACATTTCGGCCGGTGTACGCTCCAGACTTCTTCAACTAAGAAGAATTAATCGACGCAAGAATGAAGAACTACAAGAATGATTGTACAAATTTTAAGAAAGGATCAATCATTGCCACCTTAGGAACAAGCAATGGAACAAAGACACTATCAGGTCATTGAAAAGTTTCCTGTCATATTGTCATTGTTAATCTATATATGTAAAAGGCAATCTGTGTGTCTGTGTGTGACTGTTCCCTATGGACGCCTACATTTTTTAAGCTATGCCATTCAAACTTTCTAGGGACACATATCTACAGGGAAGCCAGGTCGACACATACTTTTTGAGTTTAAGTTCAGCAATTTTCCCTTTCGCACTTTTTGGCCAATGGAGCCGATTGTTTACATTTGCTCCGTAAAACATCTAAGATCTAAGATGGTTGCTACATTACGTCACAGAAATCAAATCACACGTGTCAAACGCGACTAAAATATTTTTTATTTAAAAAAGAAAACGAGCCTTTATATTTAATATTTATTCCGACGTTTTAAAAATTCATTTGGTCAACAAAAAAATGTGAATATTTTTTCACGTAATTTTGAAACAAAAGAAATATTTGAAAAAAAAATGTTTTTTTTTTTCAAACAAAAACAAAATATTTAAAAAAGAGTGCCAATGGTTAATTTAATTATTTAAATCGTTTTTTTTTTTCAGATTTAATGTTTCATAATTCAGAAAATAAAATTAAAAACTTTCAATAAATGATTTCCATCCACTCCTCTCATTGGCATCTTCTCCTACTACAAAAATGTTCTGAGTTGCCCGGGCAACGCTGGGCTAGGATGCTAGTAGGAAATAAGCGCAACTCGTTTCGGTACAAATCTCTGTTGTGTTCGATAATGAAACATTGCCTCGTTCAGTTGCCAGTTAGGCTATGTTAAACTAGCAATATAGCCCGCCGTTGCTCGGGTGTAATGAAAGCTTTAAAATGAATCCATGGTCCTGGAGTTCAGACTCTTTGGACATTGGCACAAAAGACTAAAAAACAATAGTTGTTTCCAGTTAAAGCAAAACTGTAGACTGAAAGAAAAATGAACGGATGTAAGTCAAATTTTGATTTCCTGGTATCGATATCAAATAAGTTTTTTCGTCGTAAACTGAATTTTGAAGGCTAAATAAGTCCTCTGAGTAAATGGTATCATGGCTGAGACTAAGAACTGCAATTATACCTACTTTACGAAGCAAAAATTAAAATAAAAGGGCTGAAAAAAATACAGACATACAGGCAGGTAAACAGACACACACACAAACATCTTGCCCCCCCCTCCTTTTTTAATCGTATCACCCCAAGCAAGGCGGTAATGCCACTGAAGCGCAGAGGGCTACGTAAGAGTGAAAAGATTGGAAAAGAGAAAGCCGGGAACCACATCCTAAACAGGGAACAAGGGATGAGCCACTTCACCTGTTCAATAGACGAGGGTATATATTATCGATTTTCTGCACTATTGTAAGAACTGCAACTTTGAAACTTCTGAATGTCGTTTCTTATGTCGTTGTCTATGAGTGTATCAAATTTGATTAAAATCGGACCAGTCCTTCTATAACACGACTTTTTCGATTATCGATTTTCGATATTTATCGGGGATACCACAATACAAAACCTAGCTAAGAACACTCGTAGACGCTTATAGTACAACTGTGTAAATTTTTAAGAAAATCGGTTCTGCCGTTTTGGAGTCTATAGGTAACGGACACACTCACAATGACACACACAGACATACACACACACAGACGAAATTCAATTTATAAATAAATTTAGATGTTGTCGTTTTTGTTCACAAATAAATACTTTCAAGATGGAGGACGAAAAGACACACTTTCGCCATGTTGTGTTCTTTTATTAATTTTGGAAACGAGTAAGCGTCGGAAGTGCCACAGTAAAAAAAGGCTCCAGTTCTTCGGGCGGTCAAAAAGTGGTATGGCACATTTCAACCAGGGTTGATTTTAACCTAAACTATCAACCAAGCCCGGGACGACCTTTCAGCGCCGATGAAGACTCCCTACTCGACATGTACTTGTGGCGGCATTGATTCCGGGCGTACTGAGCTGGCTTCTTCCCTAGAAGAAGTTTCATGGGATTTTTGGCTACACAAGCGGTCTCCTGCCGCATGTGGCGTGAAGATTTCCTCGCAGTAGGTTGCCAGCTATTACTGCGGATAACAGGTTGCCAGCCAACCCAATTTGTTTTGCTATTCTTACCTATAGCTAGGGAAAGATGTATTCATACCTTTCCTGTAAGTGAAATTTAAGAAATTTCCTTCTCTTAGACTGGTTGCTAACCAAGGCTATTAACCTACTCTGTATTGCTATTTAACCTATAGCTTGGGAGAGAGAAAAGATGGATTCATGCCTTTCCCAAGGGTATTAATACGTAAGTGAATGTAATGAAACTCGGTTCGCAATCCTAGCCGCTATCCATTACAAGCGAGAAGACGGACTTGGACAAAATATTCACAGGCAATGAAAAACGGATCATTTGTGATCAGAATTCCACGCAAACGGAGCTGGAATGAAGCTTGTGAATGTGCAGAACCCGTGGCTAAAACCGGATGAAGAAGTTGTTACCTGTCTGATGTGGATTATAGACGAACAATTCACTTTTTTTTCACTTCTAACCGGTGAAACAATAACTGTAAAGAAATATTGGAACCAACTTACCAGTTCGAATGTGGCTATTCAAATCGAAAAGGTTTCATTTTCCACATGCGACAAGGGAAAGTCGCATGTTGCGAAACATCTTGCAAAAACTTTGAGTTGAAATGACGAAACCCTCAATTACGCGTCGTATTTTCATAATTTGGCTCTTCTGGCTTTTCAGAACAATTTATTGAGTAACACTCAGCTTACTTCCTGCTCTTAGCCTACTACTGAGACAATGAGACTGCTTCTGTTTTAATTTTTTAAATTCATTTCACTCCAAGAAAGTCAGGACCGCCACTAGTGCACAGGGATTTACAGCGAGAGAAAGGTTTGGGTACAGGGAACATTTAAGAAACGATAAAAGGTAAACGGGATTCCAGAAGATATAAGATGGCAACTGACATTGCATTTAAATTTTTTTTAGATTGTTGCTATCAGCGAAGCAAGTAAACGGAAGGGAGTTCAAGAAAATGTCTGAAAAGAAACTGTCCATGTAGAAGTTGATGGGGCTGTTATATAAGTCATTTTCGATATTTAAATTTTAAACTGAATTTTAAAAATGAAAAAATTTTCTTGAAACTTTTATTTTTTATTTTTAATTGAAAGCTAAATAATTAAATTTACTATTTCCAGTAAGCAAAATACTCCATGGTTTATTTCAAACAGAAATTATATGGATTTAAATATAAAAGTTTGTGATTATTTTTCAATTTTGGAATTTTGCCGCCATTTTTGAGCGATCGACACATTTGTAAATAAAAGTTAATTTTCGGTTTTAAAAATCTTACAAAAATAAAATATACATCTGTGACACATTGTTTTTAGAAAATTAGCAAATTTTATGTTAAGTTAATCTTATTTACTCAAGTATTACTTATTTATAGCGTGAAATTTAGAATAAAAATATTTCTTAATCACAGATTTGAACTTTTTGACCTGTCCGATATATAACAAAACGTGTTGACATGTGTGTGATTAGAGATAAGATAAAAGTGTATGACGTTCACAAGTGACAAAATTGTACAATGCTTTTTCGGGTACGGGAGGAAACCTTTTAATTTGCACGTAGAAATTATCATAAAAAAACTTCAAATACACAAAAAAAAGTTGAAATTATTTTAAAAATATGAAGGCCAAAAGATTTGGATTAAACTTTTCAATTTTTGAAAGGCAATATAATCTTCAATTATTAACTTAAAAAACTAACCGCAACAAAGCTTTAAAGTATTTAAAAAATATTGTTGAAACTTTATAAATTATTATAATTGAAACAAAAAAAAAAAATGAAAACAATTATTTAATAATTTCAGTAGGAATCGAAAAATTCTCTTTTTCCTTCAGACTATAATGTCCTTAAGTTTTATTATTTATTCAAACAATTAAAAGCTTATCAAATTAAATAATGTCTTAGTCATATTGAATTTTTTATTTTACTTTTCGAAGCAGATTTTCGGATACAGAGGCTAAATTCAAAATAAAAAAATAGATGATTTATATTCCCCAATGAGTCTTGCGTTTAACTAATAAGACCATAGACCGCAACAAAGTAAAATTTATTAAAATTTCATGGACTTACGTAGAGGAGTGGTAACAGAGGTAAATAAATAAATAAATATATATATATATATATATATATATATATATATATATATATAAATGGAACTTTGTCTCTCTCTCTGTGTGTGTGTGTGTGTGTGTGCGTGTGTCTGTGTATGTGCGTATCCGTTACCTATAGACTCCGAAACGGCTGAACCGATTTTCTTGAAAATTTACACAGTTGTACTACAAGCGTCGAGATGAATAGCAGGGACACTTGGCTATATAAGGAAACAGTATTTAATTCATGGACGAATGGTAAATTTATAATTATGCAATTTGGATTCTAACGAGAAACACACCTATTCCTCAGATATGGACTCTCCCTCCTATATTAAAGTCATGGGGAAACACACCTATTCCTCAGATAATTGACTCTCCCTCCTATATTAATGTTATGGGGAAACACACCTATTCCTCAGATAATGGACTCTCCCTCCTATATTAATGTTATGGGGAAACACACCTATTCCTCAGATAATGGACTCTCCCTCCTATATTAATGTTATGGGGAAACACACCTATTCCTCAGATAATGGACTCTCCCTCCTATATAAATGTTATGGGGAAACACACCTATTCCTCAGATAATGGACTCTCCCTACTACATTAATGTTATGGGGAAACACACCTATTCCTCAGATAACGGACTCTCCCTCCTATATTAATGTTATGGGGAAACACACCTATTCCTCAGATAATGGACTCTCCCTACTACATTAATGTTATGGGGAAACACACCTATTCCTCAGATAATGGACTCTCCCTCCTATATTAATGTTATGGGGAAACACACCTATTCCTCAGATAATGGACTCTCCCTCCTATATTAATGTTATGGGGAAACACACCTATTCCTCAGATAATGGACTCTCCCTCCTATATTAATGTTATGGGGAAACACACCTATTCCTCAGATAACGGACTCTCCCTCCTTTATTAATGTTATGGGGAAACACACCTAATCCTCAGATAATGGACTCTCCCTCCTATATTAGTAAGAATTAACAGGATGTTAACGGAAGTAGATCTTAGAAAGTTCATAGGAGTTCTTAGAAGTTCTATAGAGTTCTTTAGAGTTCTATTGGAGTTCAGTAGAACTACTAGGCAGTTGATATTAGTCGGCAGTTAGCCGAATACTAAGGAGTCAGCTCACAGTGGAAGATTACAAAGTTCCTAACATTTTGGGTGCGTTAAGTCGATTAGCAACCGACATAACACGATTATAACCTTCAGTGCGAAAACTACTCCACAACAGTTAGGTGAACATTACTTTAAGAAATTTTAAATTAACTTATTTCAACATTTTAGCGTCGTATTGATTATCAGGATCATAGACTCCTGATTTATTCGACACTAAGATCCGCATAAGCGATATATATATATAACTTTTTCAGAATATATATATATATATATATATATATATATATATATATATATATATATATTGATGCATGTTTCATTAAATAATATAGACAGGTTTTGTCTAAATTCTTATGGCTTTCCATACTTAATACTTCTCGTTTTCACTCCCGCGGGGTCATGTCTGAGGTCATGAGCTGTGGTGCGATTTTCGCTTCTAGCGTCCCGTGTGCACGTGTTCGTCGTCGCTTTGAAAATCTTCCGTGTAAACACAAACAGTCTATCATTATTGTTCGTCCGTGAACTGTGTAATATACTTGTCATCTTTGATAAAGGCTTGTGTAAGCCGAAAGCTCAGATAGGATTAAAAAATATGTATCAATATTGTGATTTTCTTTCTTCTTTCAATAACAATGCTATTAAGCTTATCAGAAGGTATGAAAAGAATTTACACAAAATAAATAAACAAAACTTCTCTATATTATTTAGTGAAACATGCATTAATAAAAAATGCTGCCTAAATACACCCACCCACACACACACACACACACACAATATATATATATATATATATATATATATATATATAGAGAGAGAGAGAGAGAGAGAGAGAGAGAATGAGTGGGCTTAAAATTTAACAGACTAATTGACAAGTCGATAAAAACAAAATTTTGAAATTTGTGTATGTATATATGCGTGCGTATATTAATCTGTATACGTGTCTGGTTGCCAGTGTATGTGTGTATACTCGTCTATTTGTCCATGTGTGGATGTTTGTAGGTTTATTCATGTGTTCGTTCTTTCTCTTCCTCGATCAAATTTAATCTATTAGCCTTAAATTTAAAATTAATGCTTCAACAATTTTTTTTATTTTCAAAATATCATTTAAACCTTAGATAACGCGTTTCTGTAGTATATATATATATATATATATATATATATATATATATGCAGAGTGTTTATAAAGTGTACTTTAAAACTTTATAACTTTATTTGTATCTGTCAAAAATGAGCTTGAACAATTAAACTTGAAAGATAATACAGTGTTTCAACAAGATGGAGTTCTTTGTCACTTTGCTCTGCGTGTTAGACAATTTCTAAATCAGGAATTTCATAACAGAGGATCGGAAGGGGCGGACCTTTTTATTGGCCTCTACATTCGACAGATTTGACACCATTAGATGTTTTTTGATGTGAAAACAATTGTTCATGCAACCAAACCGAGTTCATTAGAAGATTTGAAAGCTAAAATAACTAATGTGATTTCAGGCATTACTGTAAATCAGTTGGCAAATGTGTTCCGTGAACTGCAAAATCGTATTACCCTTTGAATTGCTAATGATGGAGGACATTAAATAAAATTTCAATAAAACCTTAAAAAATGTAGATTTACTTCTTTCTAATCCTTTTTACAAATTATTTCTATCTCAAATACTAATAAAGTTATAAACTTTTTAAAGTGTACACGAACTTTATGGACACCCTATATATGAAAAGCAATAGCTACTCTGGCATGTACGCATCGCTCATTCAGTAATGAATTGGAGCACCCTGGCTATTTGGGCGTGTATAATGATAGCATACACGATAAGAGTTTGCCTTCTTCTACCGAGCGCCCATAGCCCAGAGGTAGAATCGCCGACTAGCGCCAATTCGGTCGGGTTTCAGTCCTGGGTTAAAAGCAATCGGAGTCTAACCATAGTGATGAGCTGTGATACAGCGAAACAGATCTGTCTGCGGATGACTATATATATATATATATATATAGTACTGTGCAAAAGTATTAGGACAAGAACTATTTTATCTTTTATAAGGCATCAAAATACAGTTTAAAGTCACCCCTTTCCTAACACTTTTGCACACTACCGGTAGTAGCGGTTAGGAAACCATTGTTGAGTTAAGTAAACGTAAGAAAGCGCTTAGAATTTGCAAAACAATCCACAGATTGGACGGTAGATCAAAGGACGAACGTATTCTGGTCAGACGAGTCAAAATTTGAACTTTTTGGCTCTTTGAAATAGCAAAGAGAAAGATTTGAAACCGCTTTCAGTGTCTCAATAGTCAAGCTACACCTATTAGGCACATTTTTCCTGATATATCAGAATTTAACGCTCGCCTGATTCTATTTTATTCGAATTATTTACTTATTTAACTAAGAAAGGACTACAAATAAACTGCAAGAAAACCGAATGCATGGTCATCAACAAAAAGGGCAAACTAAAATGCCAGTTACAGGTGAGGGACTCTAAAATCAAGCAGGTACAGAAACTTAAATACCTAGGAAATGTTCTAACAGAAGACGAAAAGTGCGACACTGAGATCCGAAGCTGAATTGGCATGGCGAAAGAAGCATTCCAGAAGTTGAGTAAAGTATTAAGAAACAGGACAAATTTCGCTTGAAACAAAGAGGAGAGAACTGGATTGATCGGTTCTTCAATATGGCAGTGAATGCTGGACAATATCATCAAAGATGAAGGAAAAACTTGAAGCAACTGAAATGTGGTTCTACAGAAGGATGCTGCGGATATCATGGATCGAGCATGTGAGCAATGATGAGGTTTTGGAAAGAATGGAAACGAAAAGGAAATTAATACTGAGCATCAGGAAAAGACAGCTGAAGTTTCTGGGACATGCAATGAGGAAGGAGGGCTTGGAGAACATGGTACTAACAGGTCAGATAGAGGGGAAAAGAGACAGGGGAAAGCAACGGATAACATATATGAAGGGCCTGATCAGGTGGATGACGGAACGAGGGTCGCATGGTGCAACAGGAGAAAGCGTGCTAAGAGCCACCATGGACAGGAAGATGTGGAGGGCCATGATTGTCTACGTCCTGAAAGAACATGGCAAATAAAAGAAGAGGAAAAAATTCAGTTTCTTCTACAATCATGAAATATTTCACCACTATTCTCGCAGGTCCGATCACAAATATTACCCGGCCATACAGATGAAATATATCTTAAGCTTATTCCCGTGATGACGATAAGGTTGTGTACCATTCGTCTAGGGGTGTCGCCCTTCACCTATTTACAATTCTACGTTTCGTCTGGCCACCGCGCTCCGACATACTAGCGAAAAGCCGTAACCCGAACGAAAATTCAAGTAGAAGTCTTATTGCATCAGGTGCTTCGGCTAGATATTTATTTACTTAATCGGACACGCGGAGAATATGTTGAGGACCTGCTTTGAATAAAACAGACTTCACTAGCAATCTTTTGTGTGAGCTTTTAAATCATATCACTATGGTAGGCTATCCTTGATTTTTATTTTATCTCGCATAATCAAGCACCAAACCGCCAGAATTTAGATGTCGACCGCGTGGGTTATTTCTCCAAGAGATCGGAACGGACTAATGAGAATCATTTACGTGCAGTGCAATGCGTTAACGGCCGTCTGCAACTACTTCTTCTCCTCCTCCTCCTTCTCCTCCTTTCTTGTTTTCTTATTCCTTTTTCCTCCTGTTTTCTCTTCAGCTCCAATACGATATGGGTGTTTGCAGCTTCTTTTTCTTCTTCTTTCTCCGTTTCCCGCTTCTTTTTCTTCTTCCTTCTTTTTCGTCTTCCTTCTTTTTCTTCTTCCTTCTTTTTCTTCTTCCTTCTTTTTCTTCATCCTAATTTTTCTTCTTCCTTCTTTTTCTTCTTCCTTCTTTTTCTTCTTCCTTCTCCACCTTCTTTTTCCTCCTGTTTTCTCTTCAGCTCCAATACGATATGGGTGTTTGCAGCTTCTTTTTCTTCTTCTTTCTCCGTTTCCCGCTTCTTCGTCTTTTTTCCTTCTTTTTCGTCTTCCTTCTTTTTCTTCTTCCTTCTTTTTCTTCTTCCTTCTTTTTCTTCTTCCTTCTTTTTCTTCTTCCTTCTCCACCTTCTTTTTCCTCCTGTTTTCTCTTCAGCTCCAATACGATATGGGTGTTTGCAGCTTCTTTTTCTTCTTCTTTCTCCGTTTCCCGCTTCTTCGTCTTTTTTCCTTCTTTTTCTTCTTCCTTCTTTTTCTTCTTCCTTCTTTTTCTTCATCCTTCTTTTTCTTCTTCCTTCTTTTTCTTCATCCTTCTTTTTCTTCTTCCTTCTTTTTCTTCTTCCTTCTTTTACTTCTTCCATCTTTTTCTTCATCCTTCTTTTTCTTCTTCCTTCTTTTTCTTCATCCTTCTTTTTTTTCTTCCTTCTTTTTCTTCTTCCTTCTTTTTCTTCATCCTTCTTTTTCTTCTTCCTTCTCCACCTTCTTTTACTTGCAGCTACAATACGTTATGGATGTCTGAAAATTCTTCTTCTTTCTTTACTTTTCTTCTTCTTCTTCTTCTTTTTCTTTCTCTACTTCTCTTTTTTCTTCTCTTCTTGTTTTCCTTTCTCTCCTTCTCTTTTTCCTTTTTCTTCTTCTTTCTCTATTTCTCTTTTCCTTTCTTCTTTCTCTATTTCTCTTTTCCGTTTTTCATCTTCTTTCTTTATTTCTCTTTTCCCTTCTTCCTCTTCCTCTTTCTCTATTTCTCTTTTCCCTTCTTCCTCTTCTTCTTTCTCTATTTCTCTTTTCCTTTCTTCTTCTTTCTCTACTTCTCTTTTTCCTTCTTCTTCCCTTTTTCATCTTCTTCTTTCTTTATTTCTCTTTTCCCTTCTTCCTCTTTCTCTATTTCTCTTTTCCTTTCTTCTTCTTTCTCTACTTCTCTTTTTCCTTCTTCTTCTTCTTCTATTTCTTTTTCCCTTTTTCATCTCCTTCTTTCTTTATTTCTCTTTTTCCTTCTTCCTCTTCCTCTTTCTCT
Organism: Ascarosepion bandense; assembly: GCA_037127315.1. NCBI lineage: Eukaryota > Metazoa > Mollusca > Cephalopoda > Sepiida > Sepiidae > Ascarosepion > Ascarosepion bandense. The sequence goes on from JBBBDQ010001967.1 coordinate 2,128,925, forward strand.
ATTTCTATTTTCCTTTCTTCTTCTTTCTCTACTTCTCTTTTTCTTCTTCCTTCTTCTTCTTTATTTCTTTTCTTTTTCCTTCTTCTTCTTGCAGCTCCAATACGTTATGGGTGTCTTCTTCTACGTACTACCTTCCTTCTGAACATATGCGATTATAGCCATCCACAACTTCCTATCCCTTGTGGCCCTGAGCAGATGTTCAACTTAGATTCAATTTTGCGCTACGATTTTTTAGTTATGCTAATGGCATGTAAAGGTTTGTTGAATTTTAATGATTCCTTGATAGTACTCCCCTGAGTTTTAATTAGGGCGGGAGCCATAGGACCTCTTATTGAGAAATACGAGAAAGGAGGACATTTTAAATATTTGAGAACAAATGAAGCATTAAATAAACACTTTATTTAAAGTCTCAAAAAATAAAATTTTTATTTCACTCGTTGATTGCATGTCCCTCCTCTGCTCGCTACTGGTACCCGCCATTCGTAACGCCATCCATTCAAACAAGTTCATCAGGGAAGTGGTTCGCTGCCTTCCCCTAAATACGTTACCCTCAATGTGCCTTACCAGGGTTCGGTTTTCGAAGCACCTCTTTCTTATTATGACTTCAAAGTATTGCAGCTGTCTCTCCCTGACTCTTAAGTTAAAATGTTCTTTTTGTTGCCAATTTTTTTGAGATTTCCTCGTTGATTACTCGCTGCGTCCATGAAATTCTCAGCATCCTTCTGTAGAACCACATTTCTGGAGCTTCTAGTTTTCTCCTCCACCGTGGGGAAACTTCCCAGTATTCGCTGTCATATAAGATAATGAATATCACATAGCAATTCAGCACCCTTTTCTTTGTTTCTAACTAAATTTTCCCGTTTCCCAGCACCTTGCTTAGCATTCTTTTGCTAGTCCAGTGCATACTTCAAATCTCGGTGTCACTTTTCTTATTCTCTGTTAAAACACATCCCAGATATTTGAACTTCCGCACCTGATTGATGTTGACATTTCCAATTCGTAACAAACATCTTGGGATTTTTGAAAAGACCGTGTGCGTTGTGGTGCGGTGGATGTCAACTCCGAACGACAAATCAAGGAGCCGAGTTCGGACTCCAGTTGAATTCATTGCATTCACTTACGCGCAAGTAGCCTTGGGAAAGGTATTAATCCCTCTCTTCCCTCCAGTTATGGATCAAATAATAGAACAGATTTGGTTCTATAGCCATGGTTGGCAACCAGTCTACCACAGAAAGTAATGGCAACCTACTACGGGAAAATCTTCTGCCCAGTCAGTCATGTTTCTTTTGGGACATGGTTGGCAAAGTGTGTATCATGTATGGCACTTAACTGACTGACTGAATATAATTGTTGAAAACACGATTAAGGCTTCTACTGAGCATAAAGTGGGGGATCAGTTTTATATTGTTATGAAGTAATAAACTGATCTACCACTAATTACTACTTAATAATATAAAACATCTCTTCCCCCTCTAGCCACGAGTCAAATTCCAAAACAAATCGGTTCTATAGCCTTGGCTGGCAACCAGTCTACTGCAGAAAGTAATGGCAACCTACTACGGGAAAATCTTCTGCCCAGTCAGTAATGTATTTTTCGAGATTGGACATTGCAACACGGAAATTTCTGGTTTGATATAGAATCACATCATCAGGACATGTTTGATGTTGGTTGTGCAGAGGATGTACATTTAAATAACAAAAATAAAAAAAAGGTTTTTGTTATTTAAAGGTAAATCATCTGCACAGCCAACATCAAACATTTCCTGATTACGAGATTCTATATCGAAACATAGAAATTTCCGTGTCACAATGTACAACTGATTCATAACTACACACACACACACACACACACGCACACACACACACACACACACATATATATATATATATATATATATTAGTCATCCATATACAAGCTTGTTTCGCTGTATCACAGCTCATCAGTGTGGCTAGACACATCCACTTGTTTCTGGCCGGGATCGAAACTCGACCGATTTGGTGTCAGTCAGTCGCTACCCCCTAAGCCATAGGCGCATGGAATCATAAAAGGGAAATTTGAACGTGTTGTATACCAGCAGTGTAGACACACTCCAGTCACCGAAAAAAATCAATTCATTCCTAAAAATGTAATGCATATATCACAGAAGTGGAAACTGTTTTTAAAATTTCCTTCTCTAGAGTGCTCAATCGTAATGAGAGAATATATATATATATATATATATATATATATATAAACTTATTCATAAATGGAACTTTGTCTGTGTGTGTGTCTGTGTGTGTGTGTGTGTGTGTGTGTATATCCGTTACCTACAGACTCCGAAACGGCTGAACCGATTATCTTGAAAATTTACACAGTTGTACTATAAGCGTCTGCGAGTGTGCTTAGCTAGGTTTTGTCACGAGGTACACCCGATAATTATCGAAAATCGATAATCGAAAAAATCGGTTTATAGAAGGAGTAGTCCGATTTTAATCAAATTTGATACACTCATAGACAAAGACATAAGAAATGATATTCAGAAGTTTCAATGTTGCAGTTCTTACAACAGTACAGAAAATCGATAATATATATATGTAAAAGGCAAGATGTTTGTGTGTGTGTGTGTGTTTGTGTGTGTGTGTGTGTGTGTGTGTGTGTGTGTGTTTATCTGCCTGTATGTCTGTATTTTTTCAGCCCATTTATTTTAGTTTTTGCTTCGGGTTTGGCTCTAAGTAGGTATAATTGTAGTTCTTAGTCTCAGCCATGATACCATTTATTCAGAGGACTTATTTAACCTTCAAAATTCAGTTTACGACGAAAAAAACTTGTTTGATATCGATACCAGGAAATCAAAAGTTGACTTACATTCATTCATTTTTCTTTCAGTCTATGCTTTCGCTTTAACTGGAAACAACTATTGCTTTTTAGTCTTTCGTGCCAATGTCCAAAGAGTTTGAGTTCCAGGACCATGGATTAGTTTTAAAGCTTTCATTACACCCGGGTAACACTGGGCTATACTGCTAGTATTATACACGACGGAAATGATATGATAATATTCCGAATGCGAATTTTAATTTACTCAAAATTAAACCCGCAACAAGCAATAGAACCAAATGACAGAAAAGGATCAGCTAAACAGACCAAACCGGGTGTTTGTTTGCTAAATAAGGGGTATGCCAGGATTTGTCATTGGAGGCCACAATTTGAACAATATAAGGTATGCAGATGATACAGTGCTGATTGAAGACAAGCAAAGGAAACTGCAAGACCCCCTACAGAAGGTAGCTGAAGAGAGTGACAAAAAAGAACTATAAATAAATTGCAAGACAACCGGATGCATGGTCATCATTAAAAAGAGCAGCCCAAAATGCCAAATACAGGTGGGGGATACTAAAATCAAACAGGTACTAAAATTTAGATACCTGGGAAGTGCTCTAACAGAAGACGGAAAGTGCGACACAGAAATCCGAAAACGAATTGGCATGGCGAAGGAAGCATTCCAGAAGTTGAGTAAAGTTATGAAGAAACAGGACAATTTCGCTAAAAACAAAGAAGAGAGAACAGGATTGCTATGTGATGTCAGTTCTTCAATATGGCAGTGAATGTTGGACAATGTCATCAAAGATGAAGGAAAAACTTGAAGCAACTGAAATGTGGTTCTACAGAAGGATGCTGCGGATATCATGGACCAATCATGTGAGCAATGATGAGGTTTTGGAAAGAATGGAAACGAAAAGAAAATTAATACTGAGCATCAGGAAGAGACAGCTAAAGTTTCTGGGACATGCAATGAGGAAGGAGGGCTTGGAGAACCTGATACTAACAGGCCAGATAGAGGGAAAAACAGACAGGGGTAAGCAGCAGATAACATATTTGAAGGACCTAATCAGATGGATGACGAAACGAGGGTGCAACAGGAGAAAGCGTGCTAAGAGCCACCAGGGATAGGGAGACGTGGAAGGCCATGATCGCCTGCGTCCTGAAAGGACATGGCACATAAAAGAAGAATATATATGCCAACTGTTTATAAGAAATTATAATGTGGATATAAAATGGGGCATCAATTCTATATTATAATCAATATATAAAGTGATCCCTCATTTTGTGGCCATGCTAGTTTCTATACATTTATATTCTAGATTTATGGGCTTGAGCTAGTGTATGGTAGAGCGGGGTTTGGGTGGTGTAACAGGAGAAAGATAGGGAGACGTGGAAGGCCATGATCGCTCACGTCCTGAAAGGACATGGCACATAAAAGAAGAAGAGGTATCAACAGTATAGACGTCATAATAATAAATTGTATATTCCCATTAGACCTTTTAATAAACTGTATGGCCTCAACGCGTTTTAAAAAGAATATATAAAATATACTTAATTGTAAATACTGTTAATAACGAATGGAAATATTTTATTTATCTTATCACCTTGTACGCTTTTCCCGTCTCCCATATAGTTTTTCTAATTATTCTTTTATGCCATTAATGTTCAAATACGACTCCCTGTAAACCAAAAAACAATATATGTAAAAAACGACAAATAGGAAGAATTAGGAGTGTACTGTATTAAATCATTTTAAAAATAAAAAAAGAAAAAAGAAAAAAAAAAGAAAAAAATCATCAAAAAACAAAACACTAAAAAATTCATTTAATTTCCTATGGTTTCGTTTTTCAGTTGGTTTATCAAATACGTTTCTGGTATTTCGTATTTTGTGTTCAGCCGCTCAAGTTTTTTTTTCCAAATTATATTTTTCTTTTCTTTCTTTTCTTTTCTTTTCTTTTTTTTTTTTTTTTGAGCTGGTAATTTTCGACATTGTATCTTTACAATTTGTTTTTGTTCTGACTAGAATCTCTTTATTGTTACCGGTGAGTCGGAGATTACGTTGTGTGTCTCTCGCTCCCTCTCTCTGCTGTATCAGACGAATATGTATTAATGTTACTTATTGCCGTAAAGTGAGATGAAGAAAAATTATCAAGTCAAATTGGGCCCACCCGCTTTTACACTTTTCAAAGTAACGCAGGTCGGATGGGGGTAAGCTCGCTTTAATAGGTTCACATTCTATTATCAACCTCCCTTACCTTATCTATCTATCTATCTATCTATCTATCTATCTATCTATCTATCTATCTCTCTCTCTCTCTCTCTCTCTCTCTCTCTCTATCTATCTATCTATCTATCTCAGTCTGTTCATATCTATCTATCTATCTATCTATCTATCTATCTATCTATTTATCTCAGTCTGTTCATATCTATCTATCTATCTATCTATCTATCTATCTATCTCAGTCTGTTCATATCTCTCTCTCTCTCTCTCTCTCTCTCTATCTATCTATCTATCTCAGTCTGTTCATATCATATCTATCTATCTATCTATCTATCTATCTATCTATCTCAACCTGTTTCTATCTATCTATCTATCTATCTATCTATCTATCTATCTATCTCAGTCTGTTCATATCTATCTATCTATCTATCTATCTATCTATCTATCTATCTATCTCAGTCTGTTCTCATCTATCTATCTATCTATCTATCTATCTATCTATCTATCTATCTATCTATCTATCTATCTAAGTCTGTTCATATCTATCTATCTATCTATCTATCTATCTATCTATCTATCTATCTGTCTGTCTGTCTCCCTCGGTCTCTCTCACTATTTAGGTACCTAAAAAACAGCATAGTATGAAGAAAAGATGTCCCAAACTTGATAAAAACTTTTTCCATCAAAATGTTTGTTATTATTCAGAGGAAAGATTAAAAAAATTGAATTCTTTCTAATACGTTCGAAATTTTGGTAACAATCTTTTTTTATTTTCGTTAGCAGGGGAGCCAAATCGTTACGGGAGTTTACAATAGAAAACGTAATGATTGCATCACCCAATTTTTTCCGGTGACAAACACATTAATTTGGAAATTCTGGCAAAAATCAAATAGTTGTCGCATTTTGATGAAACTTTCACGACTTATTCACAAACGAATGAAACTATTTTAGAAATATATATATATATATATATATTTTTAACCGCCTGACAAGTGGACCGAAAGATTACAAAAAGGATCGCCTACAAAACTCTGGATTCAGGCTTCGCGGCAAATTTGATATTTGTATTAACCCTACACAGACAGACAGACAGACAGACAGACAGACAGACAGACACACACACACACACACACACACACATATATATATATATAAAATAAAAAGTGTGAGAAGCCGTGAACGTTTTCTTTAGAATATATATTTATTGTTTTGGTATTCATACAAGTTATGGAGTATTAATTTGTCATGATTTGCGCTACACGTGTTTCGAGTCTAAAATTGATTCTCTTCAGGCGAACAAATTCGTTGTTTTACATTTGGGTTTCTCTGAGTATACTAATTTGTTCGCCTGAAGAGAGTCAATTTTAGAGTCGAAACACGTGTAGCGCAAATCATGACAAATTAATACTCCATAACTTGTATGAATACCAATAAATATATATTTTAAAGAAAACGTTCACGGCTTCTCACACTTTTTATTTTATACTATTTACTCTCGTTGGAACAAACCTATTCCTTTATTCGATATATATATATATATATATATATATATACCTGTTCATTTCAGGTTACTTCTATTCATAAATATCTATCTGAATGTGTTCCTGTCTACTTATCTTTATCCTCCTCTTTTCGCTTTCTCTTTCCCCCTCGCTCTAAATCTCTCTCTGTCTATCTCTCACAGTCGGTTCATCCATCTATCTAAGTTTATATATCTCTTTATTTCTGTTGCTTCATATATCAATCCAGTTTTTAATTGATCAATGCATACTAAACTTGAACTAAGAATTAAATAGTTTTTCTACGTCCTTCATCTGACCTGTGAATACAACTTACTTTACACACACATATATATTCATAGAACTGTGTGTTCTGCAACTCTGTTGGTGTGGGATCCGTGTGTGTGTGTGTGTGTGTGTGTGTGTGTGTGTGTGTGTGTGTGTGTGGTGCATGTGTGTGTGTGTGTGTGTGTGTCAATCAATGTAAGTGGAGAATTCTATTAAAACTTCCGAAAATAATGAGAAAATTTATCTGTCTTATATGACAAATTTCCACTCAGAATGTCACCTTCACCGGAGAACGCATTTCAACAACCACAACAATAACAAAAACCCACACACACACACACACATATATATATATATATATATATATATATATATATATATATATATATATACGAAGCCTCTAATGTTGTATGTTGTTCTTGAGATACAGCCTAAACGATACATAATACCTCAACAAATTAAGAAGCTTATTGTTTCTTGACCCCCTGCAGAGTGCAGTGAAAAGTTTCATTAAAATTAGACAAGGGGTTCTTTAGCTGGTACCATTTTTACGCCCTTTCTAATGGGAAATACAGTATTCTGATCCCAGTCCAACTGTGTGGGAAAATAATGAACATTCCTAATAGGTTATAATAATATTTAAATTTATTTAATAAATAAATTTCAGTAGGCAGAACACAAAATAGATTTATGCAATTTACTACACTACATTATAACTTTTCTTTTTTTTGACAAAGAAATACTTGAAAGGTGAAGAGGTTACGGATGCCACGTGATGTGATGCTGAATAAGTAAATAGATGCATGCTGGTTTGCTGCCGTTACGTATTTTTGAAATGAATTCGATGAAAAAAATGTATGTATAGTAAAAAACATACTCATCACTTAGAAAGAAATCTACACTAAGTACATCCACTCATTTTTATACCCAAGTTATAAAGTGAATTTTAATAAATGAAGAAGATATCTTGAAGCTTTCATTTTAGTTTTAACTAGCAGTATAGCCCGGCGTTGCTCGGGTGTAATGAAAGCTATAAACTAATCCATGGTCCTGGAGCTCAGACTCAGCCTAATATATATTTGAAAAAATAAAATAATTGCGACAATTTACCAATCGCACCTAGTATATATATATATATACTAGCAGTATAGCCCGGCGTTGCTCGGGTGTAATGAAAGCTTTAAAACTAATCTATGGTCCTGGAACTCAGACTCTTTGGACGTTGGCACGAAAGACTAAAAAGCAATAGTTGTTTCCAGTTAAAGCGAAACCGTAGACTGAAATAAAAATGAATGGATGTAAGTCAAATTTTGATTTCCTGCTATCGATAGAGCAGTCAACTGAATTTTGAAGGCTAAATAAGTCCTCTGAGTAAATGGAATCATGGCTGAGACTAAGAACTACAATTATACCTATTTAGAGCCAAATCCGAAGCAAAAACTAAAATAAAAGGGCTGAAAAAATACAGACATACAGGCAGATAAACAGACACACGCAAAAACATCTTGCCTTTTATATATATATATATATATATATATATATATATATAATCATATCACCCCAAGCAAGGCGGTAATGACACTGATGTGCAGGGGGCTACGTAACATTGAAAAGGTTGGAAAAGAGAAAGCCGGAAACTACATCCTAAACAGGAAACAAGGGATGAGCCTCTTCACCTGTCCAATAAGAAAGTTCAATATCTGAGTATTTATAAACACTGTAGACATAGAAAGCAACATTGCACGGTAATTGTCAGAATCACACCATAAACATGTGTTAACCCTCTTTGTTCTCAATCTCGCACTTCCCGCCTGTGGAACTCGCTCCCGTATTCTTGCTTTCCTGACGGCTACAACCTCCAGAAATTTAAATGCAAAGTCAATACTCATCGACTAACCACTGGACTCTAGCTCTCTCCCCTCCCCTGTATAACCTTCCCTTTCTCTTCACCTATGTATCTGTCATCGCACCTGCTTTCTATTGTTCCTTTCTAACTGGTTTGTACTCCTCACTCTTTTCTAATTAATCTTTTTACATTTATGTAACCCCCTGCACATCAGTGGCGTTTCTGCCTTGCTCGGGGTGAAATGATTAAAAAAAAAAAAAAACACAGGAAGGGGGGCGGCTACAAAAATGAGGAATCAGTTTCAATCATTCATTTCCTTTCGTTTAGAACTAATGTTTTTATTTATAGTCCTGACCTTCAGTTTGCTTTATTTTGTATTCTTACTAATTTATTAATTTACTTTTTGTATACTTTCTTTGGTTTTAAAGTTTGGTATTTGAAACAAAGTTTATTATTAGTTGTTTAGACTTTGGAGTTAAATGGTTGTATGTAGTAGTGTGTGTGTGTGTGTGTGTGTGTGTGTGTGTGTGTGTGTGTGTGTGTGTGTGTGTATAATTAAAATTATTTTAGCTGCTAGGGAAATCCATTATTACCTTCAACCATTCTACATAGACAAAAGGGCTCTATGATAATTTTGATGTATCTATGGGAGCATATGATTCGGCTCAGGTTGCTGATCTTGTAGGGATCTATATATTAGATATCTCAAGTAGATTTTTAGACCATAAACAAATTGGGTTAAATCATGATGATTGCCTTATATTTATTCCCAATAGTAATGGACCTTTAATAAACAGAATTCATAAAAAATCATTAGAGTCCTTAATTTTCTTGGCTTTAAAGTTGACGTCTTCTCCAACCTCAAAATAGTTAACTACTTAGATATTACTTTTAACCTTAATGATCAAAATTTTCAATTAAAATAAGGAAATTCACAATAGGGCCCTTCAGAAGAGCGAATACAAGAATAAGTTGATGTATGAAAAACCAATTATTAACCCTGAACCATTGAGGGCACTTCGGTGAATCTATTTTTCGTCATATGTGAAGGTTAGTTGCGCTTGGTAATACGTCGTACACCATCTGAACCAGGAATCTAGATCGCCTGAAGTCAGTGTTCCAAAGATCTGACCACGACACTTTTCGCCGATCTACATCACCCCACCTGGTCGAAGCACCCTGCTGGCTATAACCCGCCATTTTAGTCATCCGCTTTTCCTCCATCACCTCTCCTACTTCGTTTAGTATCAGGTGTTGGCGCTCCTTCCCGGTGACTTTTTCGAATCTGTGTGAAGGAATTAGTCCCAGTCCTGCTCTTCCTTGTGCGACTGAACCTAATATAGCTTTTATCCTCAGGTTCCCTTCTGCGATAGCTAATTCCTTAGTTGCACCCCATCTTCTGCCCGTCTTGACGACAATTCCCGCTCCTGCTACTTTAGGATCTTTGGAGTTTCTATAGTGGTAAACTTTTCTTGTCCGTGAAACCATGAACTCCTCGACCAGACCACTGAAAGGCAGCCGGATGGCATTGGATGATCCATATAAAGCTGCGCAGCTTAAGCTCCGTGGAAATCCTAACCATCTACGGAGAAAACTGCTAGATCTCCTCTCCAACGTCTCCACAGTCAAGATGGGAATGTTATATATCTGGAGTGGCCATAATGCTCGTGGGATCACACAATGATGGTATAACCAGGCTTTGAAGCGCCCTGGTAATCCTGATTTATTTATTTTCGCCAGCCACAAGCAAAAATCGAAATTGTAGAAAAAGAAGAGTAATAAGGCTTAATCCCCCATTCTGTAGACTAGCTAATAATATTATTATAGGAAAATATTATTATAGGAAAATATTATTATAGGAAAATATTTTCTCAAAATAGTTTGAGTTTTGTTTAACGGCATATCAACCTCTGTGCGTTATTTAATACCAAAAATGTGGGGTTTTACATTTTTTTTTTTGGTTATAGTGAGAAGGCTAGTTAGATTTTAATGAATTTTTTTTTTTAGAAAACTGAAAACGTCTTCCTGTTTTGTATTCATAAAAATTTTGCTGAGAATATATATATATTTTTATAGAATGTTGTGGTAATAATTTTTTTTTTGGTTGGTAATATTTTTCCTTCAAAAACGTATATATTTTTTTTTTTAGAAAAGTTTATTTTTCTGTGGATATTATTATAAAATTTTATTTTATTTTTGATACTTTCATATTGTTTTTACCAGTTTGGGGGCTAGCTATTTGCTATTAGCTGGGATCCTAACAGGTGCTACCACTCCGGGTCAGGGTGGACCTGAGAACAACAACAATTAAGAGGTGGTTCCAAGCTCATCACAACATTTCTCAAAATAGTAAATAAATTTTTCAATAGCCACAATCCACTACATAAAATCTTTCATAGAAATACTTTAAAAATTAGCTATTCCTGCACTCCAAATATGGACAATATTATCAATTCACATAACAATCAAATTTTAAAAAGTTTAAATAATAACAACACAAATTTTTAAATACTTGTTATTGTAAATTCGTGAATAACTGTCCAGAAGAGGCAAGTGTAGATCTACCCAGGTAATCTACTAAGCCCAAATCTCACTAACAACAGAACAAATTACCAAACATATATCAGTAACTCCACTGGGGAATTTAAACAACATTACTATACCCATAAGCACTCTTTTCTAACCCCAATCTAAAATTTCAAACATCACTTTCCCCAAAGATTTTAGGAAATGAAGGAAGAAGGACTAAACCCCATAGTTAGTTGGAAACTGATAAACCTTTACAATAGATGTAATCTATGTTTGAGAAAATTAATAAATATCATAAAGTATCCTAATCAAAACCTTTTAAATTTACGTAAGAAATTCATAAGCAAATGCCACCGTAAATCTAAATTTTCGAATTTTAATTTTAAATTGTGACTTTTTAAATTTTTAGGATTTTTTAATTTATTTTTAATGTTAATTTTATAATTCAAATTTAATTTTAAATTTAAACCCTCCTCAAAAATATCCAATACTAATCCCAGTGTTACAGATGCCTTCTTTTCTCCTTCATTCAAAAGCTACAAACTTACATATAATGACCTACAGGCAAACACTTTAACCCTTAAATTTTTCCAGCCCATTTCTATTTTTTAAATTGTGACAAATCTTAATTTCTAATTTTGTTTTTCCAAAACTTGAATACTTTCCCTGCCAAAATTTAAAAAAAATGTTTTTTGATAAAATGAAAATTTTATGGAGATCTACTCTATTTATTTCATGTTTATAAATTCACATAATTTTTACTAAGTTAGATAATTTTCTTAAAATTATAAATTATATATATATATATATATATATATATATTTATTTGTGCGTGCATGTATGCAGGTGTATATATGCGTATGTCTGTAATTAGATATATATGTGTGCGTGTATGGTGCATATATGGATATTATTTGGCATGCTGATGTATATATATTTCTCTTTCTATATAAATGTTTATGTGGGTGGTGTGTGCATGTAATTATATATATATGTGTGCGTGCATTTTGTGTAGGTCTGTATATATGTTGTATCGTGTAAATGTGTGTATATATGTTATGTGTGTGTATGTATTTAAATATGTGTAAGTGTATATATATATATATATGTGTGTGTGTGTGTTTGAATATGGGTGTATGTGGTGTATATATACTTATATTTATATATTATTTTCCCATTTCTCATTTTAGATCTATTATATTATTATCCCAATTTATTTCTGTTAGTAAATTTTACACAAATAGTCCAGCCATATTATTACTACAAAAGTCCAGCCATATTATTACTCCAATAGTCCAGGCATATTATTACACCAATACTCCAGCCATATTGTTACTACAATAGTCCAGCCGTATTATTACTCCAATAGTCCAGCCATAGTATTACTACAATAGTCCAGGCATATTATTACACCAATACTCCAGCCATATTATGACTCCAATAGTCCAGCCGTATTATTACTAAAATAGTCCAGGCATATTATTACTACAATAGTCCAGCCGTATTATTACTCCAATAGTCCAGGCTTATTATGACTCCAATAGTCCAGCCATATTATTACTACAATAGTCCAGGCATATTACTACACCAATAGTCCAGCCATATTATTACTACAAAAGTCCAGCCGTATTATTACTCCAATAGTCCAGCCATATTATTACTACAATAGTCCAGGTATATTATTACTCCAATAGTCCAGCCATATTATTACTACAATAGTCCAGCCATATTATTACTACAATAGTCCAGCCATATTATTACTAAAATAGTCCAGCCATATTATTGCTCCAATAGTCCAGCCATATTATTATTTCAATAGTCAACCCATATTATTGCTCCAATAGTCCAGCAAAATTATTACTACAATAGTCCAGCCATATTATTGCTCCAGAAGTCCAGCCATATTATTAGTACAATAGTGCACAATAGTCCAGCCATATTATTACTACAATATTGCACAATAGTCCAGCCATATTATTACCCCAATAGTCCAGCCATATTATTACCCCAAAAGTCCAGCCATATTATTACTACAATAGTCCAAAATAGTCCATCCATATTATTGCCACAACAGTACAGCCATATTAATACTCCAAAATTCTAGCCATATTATGAATCCAATAATCCAGCCATATTATTACTCCAATAATCCAGGCATATTATAACTCCAATAGTCCAGCCATATTATTACTCCAATAGTCCAGCAATATTATTACTGCAATAGTCCACAATAGTCCAGCCATATTATTGCCCCAATAGTCCAGCCATTTTATTACCCCAAAAGTACAGACATATTATTAATACAATAGTCCACAATAGTCCAGCCTTATTATTACCACAATAGTCCAGCCATATTATTACTCCAATAGTACAGCCATATTATTGACCCAATAGTCCAGCCATATTATAACTACAATAGTCCAAAATAGTCCAGCCATATTATTGCCACAATAATCCTGCCATATTATTACCCCAATAGTCCAGCCATATTATTATTACAATAGTCCACAATAGTCCAGCCATATTATTACTACAATAGTCCAGGCATATTATTACGCCAATTTTCCACCATTGTCTAGACATATTATTGCCACAATAGCCCAACCATATTATTAATCCAATAGTCCAGCCATATTATTATTATAATAGTCCACAATAGGCCAGCCATATTATTACTCCAAGTGTCCAGCAATGTTATTACTCCAATAGCCCAGTCTTATTATTACCACAATAGTCCAGGCAGATTATTATGCCAATTGTCCAGCCATATTATTACTCCAATAGTCCAGCCATATTACTAATACAATAGCACATAATAGTCCAGCCATATTATTACTTCAATAGTCCAGCGATATTTTTACTCCAATAGTCCAGCCATATTATGGCCACAATAGTCCAGCCATATTATTACCCGAATAGTCCAGCTATATTATGGCCACAACAGTCCAGGCATATTATTACACCAATAATACCGACTTGGCAGACCGCCTGCAGTCTCTCTCCCACCGGCGAGACGTGGCTTCGCTGTGTCTCTTCTATAAATACTTTCACGGCTTCTGCTCCGATGAACTTAGATCAATGGTGCCCCCTAAATACGAATTTGCACGAGATACTAGATTAGCAACTAGATCCCACCCTTTTACAGTGAAACCGATAAAATGCAGCCGTAACTTCTACTCCAACAGTTTCTTTCCTCGCACTTCCCGACTGTGGAATTCTCTTCCAAACGATTGCTTCCCCGACGGCTACAATCTCCAGGAGTTTAAATGTAAGGTCAATAGACACCTCCTAACACACTAACCTGCTCCCATTCTATCAAACACTCTTCCCATCTGCCCGACAATCATCCTCTCTATCCTTACTCATCTATCACCTTTCTCCTGACATTCCCTATGTCTAACCACTCCTTCTCTTTACCTTCCCCTATGTAGCCCCATGCGCAATAGTGGCAGTGGAATGCCTTGCTTCGGGTGAGATGATTAAAAAAAAAAATAGTCCAGCCATATTATTACTCCAATAGTCCAGCCATGTTATTGCTCCAATATCCCAGTCATATTATTGCCACAATAGTAAAGCCATTTTATTACTCCAATAGGCCAGCGATATTATTACCCCAATAGTCCAGCCATATTATGGCCACAATAGTCCAGGCATATTATTACTCCAATAGTCCAGCCATATCACTGCGACAATAATCCAGCCATATTATTGCCACAATAGTCCAACCATATTATTGCCACAATAATCCAGCCATATTATTGCCACAATAGTCCAGCCATAATATTACACCAATAGTCCACAATAGTACAGCCATATCATTACTCCAATTGTCCAGCCATATTATTAATACAATAGCCCACAGCAGTCCGGCCATATTATTGCCACAATAGTAAAGCCATTTTATTACTCCAATAGGCCAGCCATATTTTTACCACAATATTCAAGCCATATTATTACTACAATAATCAACAATAGTCCAGCCATATTATTAACATAATAGTTCAGCCATATTATTACTCCAATAGTCCAGCGATATTATTACCCCAATAGTCCAGCCACATTATTGCCACAATAGTCCAACCATATTATTGCCACAATATTCCAGCCATAATATTACTCAAATAGTCCAGCCATATTATTACCACCAATTGTCCAGCCATATTATTACTACAATAGTCCACAATAATCCAGCCATATTATTGCCACAATAGTCCAGCCATATTATTATTCCAATAGTTCAGCCATATTACTACTTCAATAGTATTAGCCATATTATTGCTCCAATAGTCCAGCCATATTATTGCTACAATAGTCCAGCCATATTATTACTCCAATAGTCCAGCCATAGTATTACCCCAATCGTCCACGCCTATCATTACTATTACTCCAATAATGCAGCCATTTAATTGATCCAATGGTCCAGCGATATTATTACCCCAATAGTCCAGCCATATTATTACCCCCAATTGTCCAGCCATATTATTACTACAATAGTCCACAATAATCCAGCCATATTATTGCCACAATAGTCCAGCCATATTATTACTCCAATAGTTCAGCCATATTACTACTTCAATAGTATTAGCCATATTATTGCTCCAATAGTCCAGCCATATTACTGCTCCAATAGTCCAGCCATATTATTACTACAATAGTCTAAATAGTCCATCCATATTATTGCCTCAACAGTACAGCCATATTAATACTCCAAAAGTCTAGCCATATTATGAATCCAATAGTCCAGCCATATTATTACTCCAATAGTCAAGCCATAATATTACATTAATAGACCAGGCATATTATTACTACAATAGTCTAGCCAGAGAATTACTCCAATAGTCCACAATATTCCAGCCAAATTATTGCCACAATAGAACAGCCATATTATTGATCCAATAGTCCAGCTATATTACTAACCCAATAGTCCAGCCATATTATTACTACAATAGTCCAGCCATGTTATTACTCCAATAGCCCAGCCATATTATTAACCCAATAGTCTAGCCCTTTTATTACTCCAATAGTCCAGCCATATTATTACTCCAATAGTCCAGCCATGATATTACTCCAATAGCCCAGTCATATCATTACCACAATAATCCAGCCAGATTATTACTACAATAGACCACAATAGTTCAGCCATATTATTGCCGCAATAGTCCAGCCATATTATTACTCCAATAGTCCAGCCATATTACTGCTCCAATATCCAGATATATTATTCCTACAATAGTCCAGCCATATTTTTACTCCAATAGTCCAGCCATATTATTGCTACAATTGTCCAGCCATATTATTTATTACTCCAATAGTCCATCCATATTATTACTCCAATAGTCCAGACATATTATTATTACAATAGTCCGGCCATATTATTACTACAATAGGTCACCCATATTATTACAACAATAGTCCAGCCACATTATTGCTCCAATAGTCCAGCCATATTATTGCTACAATAGTCCAGCCTTATTATTACTCCAATAGCCCAGCCATAGTATTACCCCAATCGTCCACCCCTATCATTACTATTACTCCAATAATGCAGCCATTTTATTGATCCAATGGTCCAGCCATATTATTGCCCCAATAGTCCAGTCATATTATCACTCCAATATTCCAGCCGTATCATTACCACAATAGTCCGGCCATATTATTACTACAATAGTCCAGCCATATTATTCCTCGAATTTCCAGCCATATTATTACCCCAATAGTCAATCCATATTATTGCTCCAATAGTCCAGCCATATTATTACTCCAGTAGACCAGCCATATTATTACTCCAATAGACCAGCCATATTATTGCTACAATAGTCCAGCCATATTATTTATCACTCCAATAGTCCATCCATATTATTACTTCAACAGTCCGGCCATATTATTACTCCAATAGTCCAGCCATAGTATTACCCCAATTGTCCAGCCCTATTATCACCCCAATAGTCCGGCCATATTATTACTACAATATTTCAGCCATATTATTACTACAATAGTCCAGCCATATTATTACTCCAATAGTCCAGCCATAGTATTACCCCAATCGTCCACCCCTATCATTACTATTACTCCAATAATGCAGCCATTTTATTGATCCAATGGTCCAGCCATATT
Source organism: Ascarosepion bandense (assembly GCA_037127315.1). Lineage (NCBI taxonomy): Eukaryota > Metazoa > Mollusca > Cephalopoda > Sepiida > Sepiidae > Ascarosepion > Ascarosepion bandense. The sequence goes on from JBBBDQ010001967.1 coordinate 2,146,222, forward strand.
ATTGCCCGAATAGTCCAGTCATATTATTGCTCCATTAGTCCAGCCACATTATTGCCACGATAGTCCAGCCATATTATTACTCAAATAGTCCAGCCATATTATTGCCACAATAGTCCAGCATTGTTATTAGTCCAATAGTCCAGCCATATTATTACCCCAATAGTCCAGCCATATTATTTTTACAATAGTCCAACCATATTATTGCTCCAATAGTTCAGCCATATTATTGCTACTACTCTTGTCCAGCCATATTATTACTCCAATAATCCAGCCATATTATTGCTCCAATAGTCCAGCCATAATATTACTCTAATAGTCCAACCATATTATTACTCCAATAGTCCAACCATATTATTGCTACTACTCTTGTCCAGCCATATTATTACTCCAATAATCCAGCCATATTATTGCTCCAATAGTCCAGCCATAATATTACTCTAATAGTCCAGCCATATTATTACACCAATAGTCCAGCCATAATATTACTCTAATAGTCCAGCCATATTATTGCTCCAATAGTCCAGCCATAATATTACTCTAATAGTCCAGCCATATTATTACTACAATAGTCCAGCCATATTATTTCTACAATAGTCTAGCCATATTAGTATTATTTTAAAACATTTTTTTGTTAAATCTTTAACAGAGCTAAATATATAATATATTGCCTCTATTCTTTCCTCCTATATATATATATATATATATATATATATATATATATATATATATATAACTTTTCCTTCCTTTCACCATCTGAAGCATTGTCACCTTGGTTACTGAAAATTTTTTTCTGTCGTATTTCTTCATTAATTTTCCCCCTCTTTACCCCGTTTGTCGTTTCTTTTTCTTTTCCCCACCACGACTTCTATTACTGTGAGAGTTAATCGATTTTTCTGCCCGGTTGTAAGAACTGCAACCTTGAAACTTCTGAATATCGTTTCTTATGTCTTTGTCTATAAGTGTATCAAAGTTGATTAAAATCTGACCACTCCTTCTATAACCCGATTTTTTCGATTATCGATTTTCGATATTTATCGGGGGTACCTCGACACAAAACCTAGCTAAGAACACTCGCAGACGCTTATTGTACAACTGTGTAAATTTTCCATAAAAAGTCGTTTCGGAGTCTATAGATAACACACACACACACACACACACACACACACACACACACACACACACACACACACACACACACACACACAATGTTCCATTAACAAATAAGTTTAGATTCAAAGCTGAAGGATTCAAATTTACTATTTCTAGTAAGCAAAATCCTCTGGTGTATTTCAAATGGAAATTATATTGATTGGAATCTCAACATTTTGAGAGTTCTCAGTTTTTCAATATACATCTGTTAGACGTTATTTTTGGAAAATTAGCACTTTTAAAGTTAAATTAATCTGATTTGAAATAAGTATTGTTTGCTTATTTCTGGAAATACAGTTTACAATCACATTATACACTGACAGTTTAACACATTTCAATTTAAGTTCATTCGTTGTTCATAGGTTTTATGGGACCTACCCTTTTTGGACTATAATGAACTCTTTCTATTATTATGAATACTAGGAGAATATACCTCTCGGGGTGGAGTTGAGTTGGGTTGAGTCACCCTGTTCTAATACTTGGCCGTCAGACTGACGTATAACTCTTTTGTATTTGTTTTCCGTTTAATATATATGTTTCACTAATTCCCGAGTTCGAGTTTTCTTCCGGATCTATTCTGGGTTCACAACAATAGGAGTTAAACCTTATAAAGTCAGGTTACTGCTTTTTAATAACAAGAATAAATTTCAAACAAAAAGAGCCCAAATCATTATCTGGAATATTGTTACTAAAACGAAATTTTACAACAGAAATGGAGATAGTTGTAACTTAAGTCTTTAGAAAAAATTCTCATCTTAAGCAATATAAATAATCCTAATCTACGCAAAAAAAAAAAAGAAATTAATGACTACATTCTGCCAAAAAAAAAACTACTTAAATTCCTAGACCGTGATTGATACAGATTCCTCTATATATTTGCCTCTTTCTTCCTCACTCCCTTTCTTCCTCACTTTCTTTCTTTCTTTCTTTCTTTCTTTCTTTCTTTCTTTCTTTCTTTCTCACTCCCTTTCTTTCTTTCTTTCTTTCTTTCTTTCTCACTCCCTTTCTTTCTTTCTTTCTTTCTCACACTCTTTCTTTCTTTCTCACTTTCTTTCTTCCTCACTCCCTTTCTTTCTTTCTTTCTTCCTCACTCCCTTTCTTTCTTTCTTTCTTCCTCACTCCCTTTCTTTCTTCCTCACTCCCTTTCTTTCTTTCCTTCTTCCTCACTCCCTTTCTTTCTTTCTTCCTCACTCCCTTTCTTTCTTTCTCACTTCCTTTCTTTCTTCCTCACTCCCTTTCTTTCTTTCTTTCTTCCTCACTCCCTTTCCTTCTTTCTTCCTCACTTCCTTTCTTTCTTCCTCACTCCCTTTCTTTCTTTCTTTCTTTCTTCCTTTCTTTCTTCCTCAATCCCTTTCTTTCTTTCTTTCTTTCTTTCTTCCTCACTTCCTTTCTTTCTTCCTCACTTCCTTTCTTTCTTTCTTTCTTTCTTTCTTCCTCACTTTCTTTCTTTCTTTCTTCCTCACTTCCTTCTTTTCTTTCTTTCTTTCTTTCTTTCTTTCTTTCTTTCTTTCTTTCTTTATCCCGCAAATATTACTATTAATAAGTATAAATTACGCTCCTTTGATTTCAACTACCTGCATTTAAATATTGTTTTAATTTTAATGCGCGGCCATATCTTGTAAGAATGACGTTGCAAAAACTCGGGATACAAGAGTTTACTGCATCCCCCATATTCTCCTGATCTTTCATCGACTGATTAACATTTTTAAGCACATAAGCACATTTTTAAATGGTAAAACTTTAATTTCAAACAGAAGTGGAAGCAGCTATCAAAGTTTTCATTACATCAGAGCCAGTAATTTTTTTATTAACGCAGAATAAATAATCTCGTCAATCGATGGCAGAGGTGCATAGATACTCAAGGTCCCTATTTTGACTAATTTCAACATTTAATTTCAACTAATTTCAGTTCATTTTTCAAGAATAAAATTGTTTCTGAAATCCGCTATTATTTTCGCAACAACCTGATAGTTTTACTAACCACAAGTTAATACATAATTTTTAAAGATTTAAATTAAAATTTAGCAAAAAAAAAAAAAAATCAAATCCATTATTCTTCAAAAATTGTTTTTTTCCTCAAGACAATAATGTCCATAATATATATCTTATTATTGAAAACAAAAGTTTTTTAATAATTTGTTCTTACAACTAATATAATCAGTAAGCTCTACAAAAATTAATTTCTCGAAATTTCATAAAATTAAATATGGAGGTTAAGATATGTAAATAAGCAAAATTATTTTTACAAAGATTTTCTGAAAAGATTTTCTGAAAGAAAAAAAAATTAAATAAGTTAATTCATTTGTGAATCAGTCCTGAAAGTTTCATCAAAATCCCACAATTATTTGATTTTTGCAAAAATTTCCAAATCAATATTTTTTACCGCAAAAAGACACTCAAATGTCCCGTACTAATTCATGGTCACCCGTTTGTTATATAACCTGGCTGTCAACAATCGGCTTGGCATCAACGACGGTTATGTCTATATAAAAATATAAACTTGTAATTTTATTTTTTCGTTAGTGACAGTTGTTTGGAGTAGGGGGAAGCAGGAGAGAATCACACACGCAGGAGTTGTCGGAGAGTGTTAGCAAACGAGAGTCCTCTCTCTCTCTCTCACTCTCTCTCTCTCTCTCTCTGTTCCCTTCTCTTCTGTTTTTGGCCAGAACACCCACCCCTACACCCCAACTTATGTAATCTGAAATTCTTATGCACTTTTGCTTTTTGGTTTGTCAACTTAATTGACGTCATCTACGACCAGACACATCTGTCAATCATTTTCGCTGGCTATTGTCTTTCAAGCCGGTTATCGCCAGTGTTTTCTACCGTTGATGTTAATCATATCTTTGTCGGCCATTGTATTTCAAGCTGGTTATCGCTTGTGCTCTATGCCTTTGATTTCAATCGTATCTTTGTCGGCTATCCCATTTCAAGCCATTGTTGTTAATGTTTATGGCATGCTCATTTTTAGCACATTTTTGGAGGTACATAGGCTACTGTATCATTATTTTTATACTCAATTGTGGATTTTTGGAATTAGTTTAATTTGTTTATTGATGTGAGAGAAAAGATTGGTTATTATTGTTTTAAAGTTATGTTTTTTGTAGATCAACATTGTGATGCATTGGATATCGACTCGGAACGACAACTCGGAGAGCCGAGTTCGAATTCCTGTTGAATTCATTGCATTCACTTACGCACAAATACCCTGGATTAAGGTATTAATCCGTTTCTTCCCTCCAGTTATGGGTTAAATAACAGGACAGATTGGGTTCTTTAGCCTTAGCTGGCAATCAGTCTACCGCAGAAATTAATGGCAACCTACTGTGGGAAAATCTTCTGCCAAGTCAGTCATGTATCTTTCGAGACATGATCGTCAATGACGTATGGCACTTAACTGAAAAAAATTATACAGTGTTTATCAATGTTTAACACTATTTTGATATTATTCTTATTTAACTTATATTTAAAACTTGCTTAAAAATATTTTTAAAATATACAAGTTTGGCTATTTGTAGAATAGTGTATGAGAACTATTTTATTTCATTGATCAGTTCATTTAATACCATCCACAACCAATTTAGTAACGTAAATAAATAAATACACCGTCCTGTTGGCTGTGGCTTCAGAATAAGCTGACTGCACTTCTGCAGTGGGGTATATATATATGGGGTCCTGGGTTTGACGATTAACTGCATCCGGCAGTAAGACCTCTAATTTGAAAGTTTTGAGGAACCACCTCTAATTTGTTTATCCTAGGTCCACTCTTACCAGGTGTGTTAGCACCAGTTAGGGTCCTAGCTATGGGCAAATAGTTAACACCCAAACTAGGGTTAAAAAAAAAAAACTATGAAAGTATAAAAATAAATTTTTATAGAGAAAATTCCTGTAATACCTTTTTTGGAGAAGAAAATATTACCAACAATGCGTTGTGGTGCAGTGGATATCGACTCGGAACGACAAATCGGAGAGCCGAGTTCGAATTCCAGTTGAATTCCTTGCATTCACTTACGCACAAATACCCTTTGGAAAGATATTAATCCGTCTCTTCCCTACCGCAGAAAGCAAAGGCAAATTACAGCGGGATAATCTTCTGTCTTGTCACTCATGTCCCACCTTGCCCACGCTGTGAATTTTGATCTCAAGGAAGACATGTTGAAATCCCGCTAGCCGTATGTTTAACATGTGGAGCCAGACTGGACGCGCGTGCACACTTGGGTTAATAAAAAAAAAACGACACAAAAAAAAATAAAATAAATGAATAAATAAATAAATAAATTCGATGAGGCCTGAATATGTTGCGGAAAAGTCTTTATATACAAAAACAAAACACCCCCCCCACCAAAAAAAAACAATCAATCAAAAAACAGCAAACAGAAATAGAATATAACAGTCCTCGAATTCTTATTCTTACAAGGTAGCGAAAGTATTCTGTTCTATTCATGTGAATATATTGTAAAAATCTTTTCGGCATTAAGTATTCTGTTCTATTCATGTGAATATATTGTAAAAATCTTTTCGGCATTAAATGACGCATTGAGGTTGATATACTGTAAAACAAACTACACACGTACGTTTTTGAAAATAATTATTTGCCGAACCGTATGTAATCATCCTAAGGTCACAAAAAAAACCAGTCTTCAAGGCATGAATAAGATTAGATTAAGATTAAAAACAGAACGAGACTAACAGCAACTGCTCGTATGATCTTTTTTACCTGGTGCTCCATCCATGTGAATTTAAGCGTGCTACTAGATTGGCATGTAGGTCCCATCCTTTTACCGTTGAAACAGTTAAATGTAACCGTTACTTCTACCCCAAGAGTTTCTTTTCTCGCACTTCCCGATTGTGGAATTCCCTTCCGTTTACTTACTTTCCTGATAGCTACAATCTCCAAAAAATTAAGTGTAACTATTGGGGAGCACCCCTTTTTACACATAAGAATGGACTCGCCTGATGCGTACATATAGTCCTACCTATACAGAGAACAGTAGTACTTGTAAGGAGTTGTGTAGTTGGACCGCTGCTAGTTGGTCAGTAAGGATATAGACTCATTACCCGGACATACTTCTTCACTACAAGATTGCATATATTGATTCCTACTAACAGTATTCCTAGTATTCCTGAATTGACTAACCCGTGTTCCAGTTTGTATATTTTTGTTCAATATAACTTACATTTTCTATCTCCATATCTGTTTCTGTTATTCATTATTTTGTGTGGTTTCCCAACAAGAATCCACAACAGTAACGTAAATCCTTTTCATCTTTTATCCTTTCTTCAATACACACTGTACCCAGTCGTTTCTCTCACTATAACCCCCTGTGCACTAGTGGCAGTCCTGCTTTGCTCAGGGTTAAATGATTATGTGCGTTGTGGTGCAGTGGGTATCGACTCGGAACGAGAGATCGGCGTACTGAGTTCGAATTCCAGTTGAATTCCTTGCATTCACTTACGCACAAACACCCTTAGGAAAAGTATTAATCCGTCTCTTTCCTCCAGTTATGGGTTAAATAATAGGACAGATTGGGTTTTATAGCCTTGGTCAGCAACCAGTCTACCGCAGAAAGCAATGGCAACCTACTGCGGGATAATATTCTGCCCAGTCAGTCATGTCTCTTTCGAGACATGATCGGCCAATGCGTGTATCACGCATGGCACTTAACTGACTGACTGATAAAGAATTAGTTACTGCTGCATTGAAAAAGAAGACCGCGAAAGAGACAAAAAGTAAATGAATACCTACAGACTGGAGTGGACTATAAACAGAGCAGGACCAACAACGGGATTTTGCATTGGACATATTCATCTAAAGCCGGCCGTTACATAGACCAGACGGATAGGGTAGTTTACGCACAGACTGAATTGTTAGATAGCTTAGCTTTTCCTCTCTCTCTCTCTCTCTCTCTCTCTCTCTACCTCTCTCTCCCTCCCTCTCTCAAACGGGTTTATCTTGTGGCTTTTCAACTCCTAGGGAAACTCGTCGGTCGCCTGCCCGTCAAAAGACGGCCCATCCTTAATTGCCACAACCTGTTGAATGTTGGGTTTGGTCTGGCCGGGGTCGAACCTTTACCGCGTCGATTTTTCCACAAGTATTCAGATTATGGTAATAAAATCGACGCTGTTAAATGCACATTGAAAATAATATTTCACGTGGAGATGACCCGACGAAGGTTTCGACATCAAAAGAAATAGACGAGGTTGGAGAATTCATATTCGTAATCAAAGACACCGGCTTAATAAAAAAAAAAAAATAATAAAAACCAATGGATGGAAAAAACAAATACAAGAATAGTATCCTGAACACACACACACACACATACACACACACACACATACACACACACACACATACACACACACAAACACACACACAGACACACACACAAATATATATATATATATATATATATATATATATATATATATATATATATTTCTTTCTCTCCTTTCCGTTTAACTTTCTTTATTTTATTTATAATTTTATTTTATAAGTTTTAATTATTTTTACTATATTTATAATATAATACTAATAGTGGTTATATTTTAATTTGTATTAAAAAGTATGATTTACAATTTATTTATTATCGTGAATATATTCCATTATATTTAAAACTAAATTATAATGTTAAATTTCCATGTCATGTTTTTCTAAGAAGGCAGACGGATTGCAGTAGACGCTGGCGTCGATCTAAGACGTTAACTTTAATTTCTCTTTGTGGTGCAGTGGATATCGGCTCGGAACGAGAAACCAGGAAGTCGAGTTCGAATTCCAGTTGAATCCATTCTATTCACTTACGCGCAAATACCCTTGGGAAAGGTATTAATCCGTCTCTTCCCTCCAGTTATGGGTTAAATAGCAGGACAGATTGGGTTCTATAGCCTTGGTTGGCAACGAGTCTACCGCAGAAAGCAATGGCAACGTACTGCGGGATAATCTTCTGCCCAGTCAGTCATGTCTCTTTCGAGACATGATCGCTTCATGTGCCGTGTCCCTTCAGGACGTAGGCGATCATGGACTTCCACTTGGCTTTGTCTCTTGTCGCTCTCAGTGATTTTTTCTCTTGGTATCTCCTCCCAAACCCTGCTCTGCAATCCCTTTCCTCAAGCCCATAAATCTAGACTATAAATGGATAGAAACTAGCACAAAGCCCCCTGATTTGTCGTTCCGAGTCGATATCCACTTCACAACAACGCACATCCTATACAATAAGAAGTGCTAAGTCCGAATGGTATATTTACGCTGCGTCTAGACTGCTTCCTCAAGACTGTCACTAGACTGTCTCTTGACTGCGTCCCGACTGCCTCACCTTTTCGTACGCAGGTTAGTTTTTATTGACAGAGGAAGAGCCCATTCCTATAGATAGTATACCATAACACCCACCTCCTAAAATCCCAACTCCACAAGAGTCTAAAGAAAAAAAAAATTATTTATTTTTCTTTTTATATTAAAGTTCCGAAGCCGACTTGTTTTACTACGTTCGCAGTAGATAACTTTGAAAACTTTTATCTGTTTGTGGTCTCAATATCTTTTCCGGTTAGGATTGTCCACTATTAACTCAGTTGTTTTCCTTCTTCTCTTAGAACGGCGTATTTTAGGGAGTAGTTTGAGGGGTCAGAATATTAAAAGTGTCGTATATGACATCCATAGCTGTTTCCTCAGGAAACCCGCTATCAGCCTCGTCATTTAGGCGTTTCCTAAGTTGGTTTAGATGTTTTTTATGCGTGGATTGTGGGCCCTTTATCATATATATCATGTTCCCAACTCTTTTTTGATCGTACCCATCTTCTAAAAAGATTTGTTGTCTTTTAACATTTTGAAGAAAAATTTTTCTCCGGGGTTATATATCGTCTTGTACATATGATGCTAGTTCTTTCTGGCTTTGTCTGTTTTGAATGTAATTGCGAACATTACCTCGGCCGGAGATTGTGAAAGTGGTGTTTTGTCATGAAGTATACTTGAAAAAATTGTTGGTGTAGCCCTAACATTTTTTAAAGCTCTCTTCAATGTGTCCACAAATCTCTCCGCCAGTCCGTTTGACCTCAGATGATACGGAGCGGTAGTGATGTGTTCGATCTGATATGTTTTACAGAAGTTTCTAAATTCTGCAGACATAAACTGACTTCCATTATCGGACACTAAGGTGTCTACTACTCCGAATTTGGTGAACAGCTCATGTAGAGATTTTATAACAATTTCTGGAGTTGAGCTTTACATCTGTGTACTTCGGGTCACTTCGAGAAATTGTTGACTACAATGACGTAGTAATATCCTTCTAGACGTCCCACGAAATCAGAATTCTAGACTAAGGTAGGTCCGTTTTTGGCCAGGGATTAAATTTAATAATTTGTGCTTTGGCTGCCAAGGCTCAACCTTTACATGTTTCAACAGTGTTTTCTACATCATTGTCCATATTTTTTTCAGTAGACATAGCTATGCATCAAACTTTTCATATTAGTACTCCTTGGCTAGCCAGCTTGAAAGTCTTTCAAATATCGTTTCTGGGGTGTGGATGGAATCACGACGCGTTCTCTGCATAGTAACATCTTGTTGCATTTAGAGAAAACGTCCGTAGTTCACTGGTCTTTTTCAACAATTTTAGCTTTTATTTCCTTGTTATACACATCGTGAAGAGCCTTTTGTTTTATTTGTTCAAGCGTTTATTTGTTCAAGCGTCACAGTATTACAAAAGGTAGTTTTTCATTCTCCTTCAGATTGAAGGGAGGCCAGCACTGTATCTTCCAGTGATTCTTCGTACTTGGGATTTAGTCTTGACAATCCATCCGCATGGCAGAATTTTTTCAGTGACACGTAGTTTATTTTAAAATTGTAATTTAACAGGATTCTACTTCATCTCTGAAGTCTTTTGGCTGTGTGCGTAGTCAGACTTTTCTTTCGGCCAAAAAATGGTAAGTAATGGCTTGTGGTTTTTCTGTAGAGCGAAATGTCGACCATAAATATAGCGGTGGATTTTCGCGACTGCGAATATAATACAAAGCGCCTTTTTTTTCAATCTGCGAATAATTTTTTTTCCGCGGGAAACAAAGCTTTTGACGCATGAGCTATCGGTTTTGCAGTTCCATCAGTCATTTTGTGAAGAACTAGCGTCGCTGGCAACAATGATTTCCAAGTCCGGGTCATAAAGCGTAAGAAATAAGACTGATATTAGTGTTTTTATTTTTTAAAATGCCTGCTGGCATTTTGCTGTCCAAACCCAAGGCTTGTCTTTCTTTAATAGTTCATTAAGGGAAGTACGAAAATCATGAATATTTTATATGAATGCCTGGTAATAATTTGCTAGTCCAAGGAAGCTCTGCGACGAAACGATGTTATTGGGCGCCGGAATGTCTTTAATCGCAGTATCTCGTTTAGGATTCGGTCTCCTAGCATCCTTGTCGATTATGTGTCCTACGTACTTGATTTTTTCCATGAAAAAATATCACATTTGGTCTCTTTAAGTTTGAAACCGTACTCTTGAATTTTAGTAAAATCTTTGTGGGCATGGTCCTTATGTTCGATTACAGTTTGGCTTTTTTCGACTGCGAAGTAAAGGCCGCTCAACATAGTATCAATGACTTGTGGAAATATTGCTGGTGCTACCTGTAAACGTTCGAATTTATATAATCCGTGATACGTATTATTGCATATTAACTTTGAAATCATCTCTTCAAAAGGAATTTGCAAATAAGCGTTGCTAAGGTCAATTTTCGAGAAGAATTTTCCCCCATTTCGCAAAAGTGTCTTTGGGACTAGGAAGAGGATAATGATAGTCCTTCAAAACAGCATTTAATCCTGTCGAAAAATCAGCGCAAACACGTATGTCTTTCGATTACTTTTTAACATAGACCGCTGGTGGGGCCCATTCGCTGTACTCTACCTTCAGTTTTTACTAATCTCTCAAGTTCCTCGTTAATTTGTTCCAATGGGCAAAAGACTCATTTTTCTCTTTTTGAACACTGGCTGGACGTCGTGTTTAAGTTCAACTTTTGGCATCATTTTCATCCATCTGCTTACCCCACACCAAATTTCTGGATAAGCTTCGTTCAATTTTTTTTCAATTTTTCAGCTTCGGCATTCTAATTTCAAATTTTTTGGCAGTAAGAATTTATAGGTAAGTCCAAAGGTAGAATTGTGTCATCCAATCAGTGCCAAATAGCTTGTTCGTATTTTTTCAGAACAAATAATTTTAATTTAAGAGTCTTCCGGTTGAATGTTGTATTAACAATCATTTCTCCCTCGAATTTAATTTTTTTCCCCTGTGATAGATCTTGCAATCTTGCTTGATTTTATCATGGTTGGCTTGCCCAATCTTTTCGATATTTGAAAATATATTATAGTCAAATCAGACCCCAAGTCTAATTGAAATGCAACACTTTTGTTTAACATTTTTACGAATTTCCTGGTATTAGCACCGTCTAGTTCGTCCGACCTTATATTTTTTGTACAGCTATTGGCTATATTTTTAGATCTGCAATGTAAACTTTTGTGTCCGACTCGGTTACATGTGTAACATTTTTTGTTCGTGAAAAAACAATCTTTGTGCGAATGTATGGCCCCACATCTGTAACATGGGTTAAGAGGCAATTTATTTTGATTTGCTTTTGTTCATTAGTTTTAACAGATTTCGTTTGGTTTTGTTTGCAGCATATTTTTTGACGTACCTCTGACATTTTTCAGCGATCTGCTGAAGAGTTATATTCGGTTCATTCTCCAATTTGTTAAGTATTCTTCGCCTAATTTCTGCATCTTTAGCTGAAACTAGTCCTTGAACGAATATCAAACATTTGAAGTTATTCGCACTAAACTCCACCAGTCTAAAATCATCGCAGATGTTTACTACTGACGCAAAAGTGATAGAATCGCACCATTCTTTCCTAGTTAGATTAAGACATTTCCATCTTTTATGAAAAAGAGGTGTCTTTGGACTGAAAAGCTCCGCGAATAATTTCACTACTTCGGTGAGTGTCTTTTGCGCCAGAATGCAATTGAGGAATTTTGTATGCTCAGCTGTGCCAAGTTTCCTCGGAAGAAGACGTAATTTTTTCGCATCACTCCAATTTTCACAATCTGTAGTATATATATCCTCATATCTTCTAAAATATGACGCAAAGGTTATGTCTTCCTCGGGTGCGTATGTAAAATTCTCTATCGCACCCCAAAAGAAAATTCGTTTTCGATGTAATCCCTTCGACTTGTCAGTTCAAAAACTTGCTGCCCCTTGATTTTCCTTCTCATCATTATTTATCCATCACACCCAGATGGTGCATAGGGCAGCAACTTTTTGTTGCTGTTTCTGTAACAAAGTGGTTTTTACGGGGCAAGGTGGTTAGCCCTGCACCCAACCCCCCAAACCTGAAGAACCAGTGGACTATTCTTGGTCCGTACCTGGTATTCCCAAATAGTCACCCATTTAGGTACTGACCAGGTTCGATGTTGGGTAACTTCGGTGATTGGATGCGAACCGGTGTATTTAACACGATATAGCCGTAGACGATTTTCCTTCTGGTTTTGCAGAAATAAATTTTCTATTGTTTCCTGTTGAGAGAGCAGTTGTTGTTGCCGCTTCTCTTGCTGAGCATTTTGGTATTTTACAAGCTCTAATAAAATAGTTTTGAAATCCTCCATAATCGTTACTTATTCTTTTCCCTGTGCTACTTTTATACGTATAAGTTTTTTTTTTTCGAACTTTCACTAGAAATTACACGTTGGTTCTATTATGAAACTCGCTTGCCCATGTTTTAATAGAGTTTCGCTTTTAATCCCGGTGGTCCTCGCAAATCTTCACGCAAAACGTTGCCTCATATTTTCATCACCAATTTGTTGTGGCCTTTTTACGGGCCCAGAAGTAAGACACGGAAACAAGAAGGTAGGTGCAAACAAGTGTATTAGAATAAGAGAACATATCTAAACTTTGTCTGCGTGTGTGTATGTGTGTGTGTGTCTCTCTGTGTGTGTATCCGTTACCTATAGACTCCGAAACGGCTGAACCGATTTTCTTGAAAATTGACACAGTTGTACTATAGCGTCTGCGAGTGTTCTTAGCTAGGTTTTGTGTCGAGGTACACCCGATAAATATTAATTTCATCAAAATTTGACTTACATCCATTCATTTTTCTTTCAGTCTACATTTCAGATTACATTTCAAAGCAAGGAAACATTATTCACCACAAAATTTCAATTGGAACTGAACGTAATAAATATATATACCGAGAAGATAGTTAGATAGATACGAACAGACTGACATAGATAGATAGATAGATAGATAGATAGATAGATAGATAGATAGATCTAAAGTTATTTATAAATGGAACTATGTCTGTGTGTGTGTATCCGTTACCTATAGACTCCGAAACGGCTGAACCGATTTTCTTGAAACTTGACACAGTTGTACTATAAGCGTCTGCAAGTGTTCTTAGCTAGGTTTTGTGTCAAGGTACCCCCGATAAATATCGAAAATCAATAATCGAAAAAATCGGGTTATAGAAGGAGTGGTCCGATTTTAATCAAATTTAATACACTCATAGACAAAGACATAAGAAACGATATTACAAGTTTCAATGTTGCAGTTCTTACAACAGTGCAGAAAATTGATAATATATATATATATATATATATATATATATATATATATATATATATAAGGCAAGATGTTTGTGTGTGTGTCTGTTTATCTGTCTGTATGTCATTTATAGAAATCCACAATTTTTATCCGATTCTCACTAAACTTCACAAATATTCTTTAGGCTGAGTCTAAGCTCCAGGACCAGGGATTAGTTTTAAAGCTTTCATTACACCCGAGCAACGCCTGGCTATACTGCTAGTATACGAAGTGTGATTGGTAAATTGTCGCAATTAATTTATTATTTCAAATATTCTTTAGGCTGAGTCTGAGCTCCAGGACCATGCATTAGTTTTAAAGCTTCATTACACCCGAGCAACGTCGGGTTATACTGCTAGTATACAACAAGAAGTGTAAGTAATCAGCAAACTGCAGAAGTAAGTATGTCTACCACGGATGTTGGTGAAAGAAATGTTGATGGATTTAGGGGCTTTTTGTTTAGCTGGATGACTTTTAGATCTTTGTTGTGAATTGTCATGCTTTAGTGGTTCGCTAAGTTTAGTGTTGATGATTGTAGCTTTACTGATGAAGAACGTTCAGGCAGACCCTTCACTAATAATGACGACCAAATCAGGACATTGACTGTGAATAGCTCGCATTACACACAACGCAGGAATTGGCAGAAATATTAAATTTATCAAAATGTACCATCCGTGAAGCAACAAGGTTTGGTCTACGATTTTAGGGCACCATTTGATCTGAGTGAAAAGAATAATTTGAATCGCATTTCTGTCTGGGATTTTCTGTACAAACGCAAAGAAAATGGACCCCTTTGGGAGCAAATGGACCCCTTTGGGAGCAAATGGACCCCTTTGGGAGCAAATTGTGACCGGTGATGAGAAAAGCATCGTTTGCAACAATGTTCAGCGAAAAAGATTCTGGGGTAAGCAACATGTGTGAACTTTAGCCACCCTAAAAGCAGGTTTCCATCCTGTGCATCTGATGGGTTTGGAAAGGAAACCTGTATTACGAGTTTCTGCCAAGTAACCAATCAATTGATTTTGAAAAGTACTGATCGCAACTGGATGAATTAAAGGCAGCAGTTCAAGAAAAATAAAACGACTAGAACAGGCGAACGCGAAAAGGTGTTGTTTTCCATCCATAATGTGAGGCCTTGCGGTTCTTTAGCGACCCGACAAAAATTGTTGCAGCTTGATTGGAATACCTTACCCCACCCGTCATATTCGGCAGACATTGGTGCTTCGGATTTTAATGTATTCAGCTCCTAACAAAATAATCCCAGTAAAAGGACTACAAATAAACTTCAAGAAAACTGAATGCATGGTCATCATCAAAAGGTGCAACCCAAAATGCCAAATACAGGTGGGGGATACAAGAATTAAGCAAGTACAAAAATTTAAATACCTAGGAAATGTTCTAACAGGAGATGGAAAGTGCGACCCAGAGATCCGAAGGCGAATTGGCATGGCGAAGGAAGCATTCCAGAAGCTGAGCAGAGTATTATGAGACAGGAAAATTTCACTAGAAACAAAGAAAAGAGTACTGGATTGTTGGGATGTCAGTTCTTCAATGAATGCTGGACAATATCATCAAAAATGAGGACAAAACTGAAAGCAGCGGAAATGTGGTTCTACAGAAGGATGCTGCGGATATTGTGGACTGAGCATGCAAGCAACGATAAGGTGCTGGAAAGAATGGCAACAAAAAGGAAATACTGAGCACCAGGAAGAGACAACTGAAGTTCCTGGGACACGCAATGAGGAAGGAGAGCTTGGAGAACCTGATACTGACTGGCCAGATAGAAGGACAAAGAGACAGAGGAAGGCAGCGGATAACATATTTGCGGGGCCTGATCAGGTGGATGACGGAACGAGGGTTGCCAGGAGTAACAGGAGCAAACATACTAAGAGCCACAAGGGATAAGGAGATGTGGAGGACCATGATCGCCTACATCCTGAAGGGACAGGGCACATAGAAGAAGAAGAAGAAGAAGAAGAAGAAGAAGAAGAAGAAATTTTAATTGTCTGGATAACATGAAAAGACACTTTAATGTGTTTTTTGCCGGGAAACCACAGAAAATCTTGGACGACAGAATCTTTAAATTGAAGAAAAAATGGAGAAAAGTTGTACGACAAAATGGTTCATATGCAGTTGAATGAATATTTAATGGCATGATTTTGTATTAAGTTTTAATTTCCCTTAAAAATCGGCAAAAAGTTCCCGGACACTCATTTGCATTGTAATATTTTTTTTTTTTTGTGAATAGTGAATATTGTATTAACAATTTATGGGGAGAAAACAAATATCTTTCACCTGACTAGTTTTATTATTTAATCTATAGCTAGGGAAATAAAAGAGACGGGTTCGTACATTTCTTTAGGGTATTTGAGCGTCAGTAAATAAAGTGAACTTGACTGGAATTCACATTCCGAGTCAAATTTGTATCTGGGTGGTTCAGATTCTTTCTTTCTTTCTTTCTTTCTTTCTTTCTTTCTTAATCTGTTCATTCATATCTATCTATCTATCTATCTATCTATCTATCTATCTATCTATCTATCTATCTCAATCAGTTTGTGATCTATCTATCTATCTATCTATCTATCTATCTATCTCAATCAGTTTGTTATCTATCTATCTATCTATCTATCTATCTCAATCAGTTTGTTATCTATCTATCTATCTATCTATCTATCTATCTATCTCAATCAGTTTGTTATCTATCTATCTATCTATCTATCTATCTATCTATCACAATGTGTTCGTTTTCTCCCTCTCTCTCTCTTTCTGCACACACACACACACACACACACACACACACACACACACACACATATATATCTATCTATCTATCTATCTATCTATCTATCTATCTATCTATCTATCTATCTCAATCAGTTTGTTATCTATCTATCTATCTATCTATCTATCTATCTATCTATCTATCTCAATCAGTTTGCTATCTATCTATCTATCTATCTATCTATCTATCTATCTATCTATCTATCTACCTCAATCAGTTTGTTATCTATCTAATCTATCTATCTATCTATCTATCTATCTATCTATCTAATCATTTGTTAATCTATCTATCTATCTATCTATCTATCTATCTATCTATCTATCTCAATCAGTTTGTTATCTATCTATCTATCTATCTATCTATCTATCTATCTCAATCTATCTATCTATCTATCTATCTATCTATCTATCTCAATCAGTTTGTTATCTATCTATCTATCTATCTATCTATCTATCTATCTATCTATCTATCTCAATCAGTTTGTTATCTATCTATCTATCTATCTATCTATCTATCTATCTATCTATCTATCTCAATCAGTTTGTTATCTATCTATCTATCTATCTATCTATCTATCTTAATCAGTTTGTTATCTATCTATCTATCTATCTATCTATCTATCTATCTATCTATCTCAATCAGTTTGTTATCTATATATCTATCTATCTATCTATCTATCTATCTATCTATCACAATGTGTTCGTTTTCTCCCTCTCTCTCTCTTTCTGTACACACACACACACACACACACACACACACACACACACACACACACACACACATATATATATATATATATATATATATATATATATATATATATATATATATATGTGCACTATATTTTTGAGTCATTGCGTATCCGTCCGTGTGAGACAATGTGAAGGGTGTGTGTCTTTTGTTCTCAAAATAACCGCACACATTGCTGATAACGTTTAGGCTTTTTAGTGATAGTCGGACACTTGCCACAGACGTAATGTTAGAATTAATACCAAGCATAGATTTTTTTTTTATCTCGGCATCGTCCTCTCTCCAACTCTCTCTCTCTCTATCTTTCTCTCTCTCTCTCTTTCTTTCTCTGAAACACTCCTTATATTTCTCTTTCTGCCTCTCCCCCCCTCTCTCTCTCTCTCTCTCTCATTTATATTTTATGCTTCTTTTTATATTTTCTGGCTCTCTCTTAGTCGTATTTATATTCTTTTCTCAGCTCTTTCCTCTCTCCTCCTCTGTCTGTCTGTCTGTCTGTCTGTCTGCTTGTATTTTTCTCTCAGTATTTTTCTCATAATTTGTTTATAAATTCTTTCCTATTCCTTGCTCTCTCTCTCTCTTCCTCTCTCTCTCTGAAAGTTTGTTTATATTTCTCTCTCACTCTGTCTCTCGCTCTCCTTATCTTTTTCTGAGAGTCTATTTTTACTTTTTTTTATTTTTCTCTTTTCATTTTCTCTCCCCTTTCTCTCTCTCTCTCTTTCTTTTTGATTCTTTGGTTATATTTCTGGTTCTCTCTGAGTCGTATTTATATTCATTTTCTCCATCTCTCTCTCTCTCTCTCTCTCTCTCTCTCTCTCTGTATGTTTGTATTTTTCTCTCAGTGTTTTTGCTTCATAATTTGTTTATATTTTTTCCTTTTCCTTGCTCTCCTCTTTTCTTTCTTTCTTTCTTTCTTTCTTTCTTTCTTTCTTTCTGAAAGTTTGTATTTCCTTCTTTCTATCTCTCCTTATCTTTCTTTGAGAGACTATTTTTACTTTTCTCTGTTTCTCTTCTTCTCTCTTCCTTCCCTCTCTTCCTCTTCTACTCTTTCTCTCTCTCTCTCTTATTCCCTCTCTCTCTTATTTTCCTCTCTCGCTTATTCCCTTTATTCTCTCTCCCTCTCTTCTTTCACTCCCTTCCTTCCTATCTCCTTCTTCATCTCTTCTCCTCTCTTTACCCTCTTCCTTTCTCGCTCCCTCCCTCTTACTCTCTCTTCCTCCCACTCATTCCATTTCCTCTCTCTCTCTATCTCTCTCTCTCTCAATCACGCTCTCTTTTCTCACTTCTTCTCCTCTTCTCTCACTCACTCACTGTCACTCTCTATTTCAAAATTTAATACCTTTCTCTCTGTCTGTTTGTCTGCCACCGTCTCTCTCAGTCTCTTACTGAGGTCAACACCAGGTGGCGACAGTCTATTTCCTGAATCTTCAAGATTGCATTTAAGCATAAAACAGGCTGTTACCATTCGATCTTGACCTCAGTGTATACTCTTGACCTCAGTGTATACACGTTCTATACCAGATATTGAACACGTCTACCTATAAATATAGCATGCGTTAAAATAAATTATATGTTACACGTATACAAGAACATGCTCATGAAACTATAATCTATCTCCACACACACACACACACACACACACACACACACACACACACATATATATATATATATATATATATATATAGATGTTCTAAACATTTCTGGGAATTAAAAGACAGAAGTCTCTTTCCTCAGATTGAATGGAAGCTTATTGGGAAATCTCAAACTCCCAATAGTTCAGAAGCAGATGCAATTTATGCTTAGACGAAAATATTAAAATTATCAAATTCAGAGAATCTAGCCAATTATTAAATCAGAGAAATGAAATAATATTCAAATGCCGTCATAAGAATAAATTTAAACTATCTAACACATCAAATCTTAGAATGACCCCGTTCTGACACACTTGCCGATTCATTCATATTTTATATGGTCATTCGTTGGAGGATTTTACATATACACATATGTGAGTTGAAGATATGGACTGAAATCCAACAAGATGAATAAAATAAGTCAAGAACAGGAAAGAAAAAAAGTGTCTTTAACCTAACATGTTTCATTTTAAAAAGCTTCTTCAGAGATTTTTTAAAGACGAATTTAAAAAAAATGTTAATGAGTATTAATATCATTGGTCAGATACATGTCACGTGTAACAATGCAATGGATTATCATTTTTAAATAGACAGAGAGAGAGAGAGAGAGAGAGATAAACGGACAGACAGATAATTGAATTAAAAAGCGCCTCTTACTTTGGCACAAGGCCAAAGGTATGGGGTAACCGGTGAGGATCGAACTCACTACTCAATTGTAACTGGTTCTAGCGAGACAAGCTTGCTAACCATTACACCACGCCGAGGTGCCCATGGACAGACAGGCAACAGAGTCAGTTAAGTGCCATAGGCGATCATGTCTCGAAAGATACATGACTGACTGGGTAGATGATTCTCCCGCAGTAGGTTGCCATTGCTTTCTGCGGCAGACTGGGCGCCAGCCAAGATTATAGAACCCAATCTGTCCTATTATTTAACCCATAACTGGAGGGAAGAGATGGATTAATTCCTTTCCAAAGGGTATTTTGTGCGTAAGCAAATGCAAAGAATTCAACTGGAATTCGAACTCGGCACCCCGATCTTTCGTTCCGAGTCGATATCCACTGCACCACAACACACATCCAGACAACAGACTACTCATCAGAAATTATGGTATTATTTATTTGTGCATTGGATTTTAAGTTTTGGATCAGACTAGCTGGATATTTCTGTTTTAGATAAAAGTGAGTCTATCTAATTCTCTAATTAGAACCGGAATGGAGTGTCTGTGCACTTGGCCTAATAACAAAGTGTCACTGTCCATCACTTCACCTCAAATCAAAGTGTAGTAACTGTTTACGAAAATGTTACACGAGGGGGTAATGAAAAGTTTTCAGACAACATATTTTTTTAATTTTGAAAAACTCCGAATAGACAGTATATTGATTGAGGTTTGATTTCATTGGTCAGAGACGTGTCACGTGTAATAAATCAAAAGATGAACATTTCAAAATGTAGAAAATAAATGTATGCCTATTTACATGTGTGTATCACATGTAATAAAAGCAATAGATGCTTATTTTATTTTAAATATAAGTGTATGTATGTGAAAATAATAATAGTGTCAAGTTTTTTTTCCGTAGAAAACACATTTATTTGGAAATTCTTGTAAAAATCAAATAATTGTTCGATTTTAATGAAATTTTCAGGACTTATTTATAAATGAATGAAATTATTTTAGACATGTATTTTTTTAGGAAATATTGGTAAAAAATTTTATTTTAAATGTGTTACCCACACTTCATTTCATGAAATTTCGCACATACCTTCTTGTTCCCTGAGAATTTTTGTTAAAAGTAGGAGCCTTTGGAGATCGCAAAGCACCTACTTTTTTTTCTAAATTAGTGCCATCTGAATGAAAATCTACTCTGAATTGAAACATAATAAATCCAATAAAACTATGACATTACTTAATTAGAAAAGCTTTTAACTGCTTTTGTAAATAAGTGATATTAAGGACATTATTGTCTGAAGAAATAAAAGAATTTCGATGAATAATGAATTTTTACAAGAAGTTTTTCAGTTTTTTTACATTTTAATTATACTAATTTATAATAGTTTAAAATCGTGTAAAATTCTGCATTGCGTTGTTCCTTTGAGGTTACATAATAATCAAGTGGAAACGAAATTTACGAGTCTAAATTTGCAAAGATTATTAAACGTACTTACGCAATTCTATTTTTTAAAACAAATTATTTACTTAATACGTTCCTTATTTTCATGTATGGTTTAATAAAACTGCCATTATTGTGAAAAGGTTGCGTAACTTAAGAGTTTTTTCCCTTCCCTTAGATTTATGAAAATTGCATTTATGCTCATGCGTAGAAGCTGCATCGCTTCGTCATTCAACAGTCCGTCAAACGTTCGATCAGATGAACTCGACCAATCGTTAATAATTGGTTCTATATTACCTTTTTATGCTATATGTAAGTAATGTTTCTTTAAAATCAGATTAATTTAACTTTCAATTTTCTAATTTTATTAAAATAAAGTGTCAGATATCTTTTGAAATATTTTTAAAATCGATGAATTTTTGTTTGTTTACAAATTTCTTAAAATTAATGCTTTTAAGAAAATTTTAAGAAATCAAAATTAAATATGACAGTCCAATCTATATAATTTCGATCTGAAATACACCAGAATTTTTTACTTAATGGAAATAATAAATTTAGTCATTAAGCTTTTAATTAAATCTAAAATGAAATCTTCAAGAATGTTCTTCTATTTTAAAAATTTCATTTTAAACTCAGGTATCGAAAATTTATGCCGAAATATTGGAGGTATTTATATACAACTATTAAGTGAAATTTTTATAAATAAATAATTTTTTTGAAGTTAAGTTCTTAACGGTTAGAATTTTCATTGAAACAATATGTATTCTTCTTCTATGTGCCCTGTCCCTTCAGGACGTAGGCGATCATGGATCTCCACGTCTCCCTATCCCTTATGGCTCTCAGTATGTTTGCTCCTGTTGCTCCTGGAAACCCCCGTTCCGTCATCCACCTGATCAGTCTCTGCAGATATGTTATCCGCTGCCTTCCTCTGTCTCTCCTTCCTTCTATCTGTCCAGTCAGTATCAGGTTCTCCAGGCTCTCCTTCCTCATTGCATGTCCCAGGAACTTCAGTTGTCTCTTCCTGATGCTCAGCATCAATTTCCTTTTTGTTGCCATTCTTTCTAACACTTCGTTGTTGCTTGTATGCTCAGTCCACGATATCCGTAGCATCCTTCTGTAGAACCACATTTCGGCCGCTTCCAGTTTTTTCCTCATTTTCGATGATATTGTCCAGCATTCGCAGCCATACTGAAGAACTGACATCACGTAGCAGTCTAGCACTCTTTTCTTCGTTTCTATTGAGATCTTCCTGTGTGTTAGTATCTTGCTCATCTTCTGGAACGCGTCCTTTGCCATGCCAATTCGCCTTCGGATCTCCGTGTCGCACTTTCCATCTCATTACAATATCAAAATATTTATATATTAAAATTATTACAGTATCATATGTAATATAAGTAATATTTGGAAATATTAAAACAGAGATTAAAGTATGAAATATCATATTATAATTGTAATTATATTAAAATAACATATTTTATCATTACTTTAGTACAATTAAGAAATATAACTGAAAAGAGGAAACACCAAATTACACACATATCTCTTTGGACTTTTAAAAGATTTTGTAAAAATTTTAAATCGTTCGTCTTTAAAAAAATTTCTAAAGAAGCTTGTTTAAGTGAAACATATTAGATTAAAACACGTTTTCCTACATATTCTTTTTATATATCTTCTATTTCATAATAAAGTACAGTGGATAAAAAATAACTCAAGGGAAAACTTTGATATTACAATGGGATCACTGGAATCCGCCGAATCTTTCAGTTTTGTTGGATTATTTATTCTATATAATCTTACGGCCCATAATGATATAAACACAGAAGATATTGCATTATACAGGAATTATGACCTTATGGTTGCGAGGAATTCCACAAATTTTATTTTTTATACATAGATTTTTAATCCTTTCACTCCAAGCAAGGCGGTACCGCCACTGATGTGCAGATAGATACATAAGAGAATTAAGGTTTTAGGCAGGAGGGAAGTGACGAGAAAGACAAACCAGCTACGGAGGGTGAAAGAGAAATGGCAAGAAAGAGAAGGATATGAACACAGTAGTGAAGACAGTTACGAAAATAGAGAGAAAAGATAGACGGAGTGATGTGGAAAGGGCTGAAGTTAAGTGGATAAGAGATAGGAATTGACATTGCATTTTAATTGCTGGAGGTTGTAGCCGTCAGGAAAGCAAGTATATGGAAGGGAGTTCCACAGGTGGGAATTGCAAGAAAAGCTGGTGGAGTAGAATTGTCGCCTGCATTTGGTTGATTTAACTATAAAAGGGTGGGACCTTGTTGCCAGTCTGGTTGCACGAGTAAATTCTTGCATCACGTATAGCACTTGACTGACAGTATTCGAACTATTATTCTCCTTGCTATTTGTACGACGTTTCGTCCGTTGTACACTCCGGCTTTCTTCAGGTGCTAGGAATTTCGAACCGAAATTATATTATTATAAAACTGTATTTTATATTTGCATTCTGTTTTGTTTTTGTTTGGGGGTTCCCTATTTGCCCATAACTGGGACCCAAACAATTATAACAACCCAGGATTAAATTGGACATGGAAACAATAGAAATTAAAAGTTGGTTTCACGCACCTCAAACCTCTAATCTCTTGCTGCCAGATGTAGTTTATCGTCATACCCAGGAATGTGACAGATGAAGAAAAATAAAGAAAAAGGGGAAAAAAAGGAAAATTTTAATTTTTTTATTTGTAAGAAATATTGGTTCTGTAAATAAATAAATTACACTGAGCCGTTTGGCTGGATCAGTTTTAAATATGTGTGTGTGTGTGTGTGTGTGTGTGTGTGTGTGTGTGTGTATGAAGTGTGTATGTATATATGTATTGTTACGAGGATGCATTTATATATAAAAATAATATTAATAATGTATAAAAAGTTATAGTAATAGATTCTATTGAGTCCTAAGTGTTGTTCCCAAAGTTTTATTTCGGGAAATAGTCGTAAAACTAAGGAAATTAGGAACAGAACGTTTTGGAAGGGTCTAGACTGTTCCAGTAGAATCTAGAGAGTTCGAAAGGTTCTAGAAATATGCAAACTAGGTGTTAGCCCCTATAAAATAGGTTTTGGCCACTGAGTAGTCAGTTGATACTAGGGTTTGCTGTTGTTATCAACTTCCGTTGTGATTCAAGGATTTATATCCAGCCAAAAGAATCTGTAAGAAAAGTTGCCGACTAACTAAAACCTGAAAGAGAACCTCATGGAACAAAACGTGTAAATACATATTTTTGACTCTTTCATTGACCATAATTAAAATTATTCTTTATATACTCATTTCAGGATTTCAATAAAGAACAGCGCTTAACTTCCTCGCCAACTTAACTGGGTAAAGATATTTGACACCTTACCTTCCCCTTCTCTCCTCGTAACACTTGCTAGTAGTAAACTCTACGTTTCTTGTTTTGAATGCAACAAAAATTGTATACTTATAAATATTTTATTTGGTGTGTTTTGCAAATTAAATATTTGTCTGTGAGTTTTGGTCAATCATTTAAATGATTTTAAAATTTTAAAAATTTGTTTCTGATGAAGGACCGAGGACAGTCTGAAATATAAAATATAATAATAGAAATAAACAAATACTGTCAAAAAAATAAATTTTTAAACTTACAAATTTTAATAGTTTTTCGTATACATATTAAGACAGTAAACGTGAATCATCACTATGTTATATATATATATATATATATATATATATATATATATATATATATATATCGGAGATTCAAGTAAATGTAAAAAAAAACGAAAAAGGTAAAAAAGAAAAAGAAACAGAAGGTAAGTGTTTGTTTTGTGAAAGACAATAAATGATTTGTGTTTTGTGAGCCTTTGTGCGCATATATATATATATATATATATATATATATATATATATGCGTGTGTGTGTTTGTGTGTGTATGTTTGTGCATAAATAAACACAGTAGTATTGAGAACACATGCGCACACACACAACACACACGCACACACATATGTGTGTGTGTGTATGTGTCTGTGTGTGTGTGTGTGTCTGTGTGTGTGTATAAAAGCATTTTCTCAGTGATTTTATTATAAATTACAACCGGTGAACTGGAAACCACAAAATGGAGAATGATGAAAGTTGGGAAGGGTAGGCCTGTTGGAGTGGTTCTGTGCTTTCGGCTCGGGTGGCTGGATAGGCCAAAGGGGTGGTACAGGGTGGGATCGATTCTGCAAATAGATATTTTGAAGAGAAGCGCACCACACCCGTGAAAAGAATTAAAAAAAGTACAAATCAGGCGTGAAATATTTTTTTCAGAGTTGAAGCCACTGTGCAATGAAACTCCATGCAATACGTTACTCACGCCGAGGTTTATGCAAACGCACAGATGAGAGAATGAAGGAAAACCGTAGATTCACACACATACACACACATTTATATATATAGAGATGTATATATGTATATATGTATGTATATGTGGTGTTGAGTTGTGACATTGCTTACTGCCAAGATTGTTGTTTTTCAATGGTTTATTGATAAAAATTTATCTTGGCAAGTAGGTTTTTTATCAGAAAGTGTTCGATATAAAGTTAGCGATACAGCGTTAATAGAATTAATTTGAAGATTGTCTCTTAACAAGAGAGCAGAGTCATACCGACTTCCAAGTTATATATATATATATATATATATATATATAGTGTAATATTGTAACAAAGTTGTAGAACACGTAGGTTTTTTTACCTGCTGTTCATGCATTTACTTTTATAAAGAGTGCTCCATACAACGTAGAGCATTATATTGTATATGGTTGATACAATGGTTTATAAATTCATAGTATCACTACACGAAAATTTTCGCAATTCGAAGCTGCTACGTGAGCTTCTCATCGGGTGATAAGTTGAACTTTTCAACTTATCACCCGATGAGAAGCTCACGTAGCAGCTTCGAATTGCGAAAATTTTCGTGTAGTGATACTATGAATTTATAAACCATTGTATCAACCATTACAATATATATATATATATATATACATAAGATTAATATGAAGATTGTCATGTATATATTTCATCTTTGATGAGATTTTCCAGCATTCGCTTGCTTTCATATTGAAAGACAGGCATCACATTTTCTGTTAATGTCATGTCCGGCCTTTCGTATGGATAAAAATCGGCACGTTCATAACACACACACACACACACACACACACACACACACACACACACACACACACACACACACACACACAAATTAAAATACTTGATATCGCCGAATTGTAAAAAATGTTCCATTTATGCTTAGCAGATATAATTATTATTTAATAACAACATAACTGGATGCCTAAAACTTAATATAGAATTTTAAATGTTTATAAATTATTCCAATTAAAATGTTTCTAAAATGAAAACAATTCTTGTAGAAATTCATTATTTCTTGAATGTTTTTTTTTAGATAATACACGGTGCCCAGTAAAAAAAAAATGTCGGTAAATTCAGAAAGACGTGAGACAAAAGTTGAAAACTGGTGACGATTGATGTGACTGAAAAATTCAAGAAGAAATTCTGCTCATTTCGTCAATGCTAAACTCAGGTGTTGAAAAGTGTGATAACTTGACGTTGAAAACTAGAGAAATGTTTAGCCATACGAGAAGAGCAGAACGAAAGACGAAAGTCGTCAGCAAATAACCTTTAAATGACTTGATTGACTGATCATAAAAAAAAATCACAGTTGAGTAATTACGCAAGAGTCGAATGATCGTTCAAGGTTATAAATATTCAAGAAATGTATTCAAATGTATTCAATGGAAACTACAGAGTGCCCATTTAAAAAAGCGGCAAATTTATTATCACCGTTTTCTCTTTTAAGATAAATTAACCTTGAATGGTCAGTTATTCTAGAAAGGTGAAACAGTGGTAATAAATTTACCGCGTTTTTGCTGGGTACTCTGTAGTTTGCATAATATATCATTTCCGCAAAAGTAATTAAGATAATTTTTAATTAAATAATATCTTAGTTTTATTGCATTTTGATATTTAACTTCAGAGCAAATTTTCTTGAACAAGGGTTTTTTCTGACAAAAAATTTTATTTAAATTCTCGAGGGATTTGATTTTGGATTGCGTTTATCTTTATTTTAGTTACTAGCAGTATAGCCTGTCGTTGCTCGGTGTAATGAAAGCTTTAAAAATAATCCATGGTCCTGGAGCTCAGACTCTTTGGACGTTGGCACGAAAGACTAAAAAGCAGTAGTTGTTTCCAGTTAAAGCGAAACCGTAGACTGAAAGAAAATTGAATGGATGTAAGTCAAATTTTCATTTCCTGGTATCGATATCAAATAAGTTTTTTTCGCCGTAAACTGAATTTTGAAGGTTAAATAAGTTCTCTGAGTAAATGGTATCATGGCTGAGACTAAGAACTAGAATTATACCTACTTAGAGTCAAACCCGAAGCAAAAACTAAAATAAAAGGGCTGAAAAAAAACCCAGACATACAGGCAGATAAACAGACACACACTTGACTTTTATATATATATATATATATATATATATATATATATATATTATCGATTTTCTGGATTATTGTAAGAACTGCAACCTTGAAACTTCTGAATATCGTTTCTTATGTTTTTGTCTATGAGTGTATCAAATTTGACTAAAATCGGACCACTCTTTGTATAACCCGACTTTTTCGATTATCGATTTTCGATATTTATTGGGGGTACCTCGGCACAAAACCTAGCTAAGAACACTTGCAGACGCTTATAGTACAACTGTGTAAATTTTCAAGAAAATCGGTTCAGCCGTTTCGGAGTCTATAAGTAACAGACACACACACACACACACACACACACACACACACACACACACATATATATATATATATATATATATATATATATATATATATATACACACACAGGCAAAGTTCCATTTATAAATAAGTTTATATTAGATAAGTAAAAAAAAACGAAAATTCATAAAATTATATTATTTATAAAAAAATTATAAGTGTTGGGTAATAAATTATATAAAATTATATAAAAAATTATATTATAATAATTACATTATTTAATTACATTATTTAAATTGTCGTGGGATTTTATTTTTCGTTGGGTTTATCTTTATATTAATTCTAATTAAACAAAAAGAAATTTTCGAAAATTTATAAAATTATAGAAGTGTTGGGTAATAAATAAAAAATAAAAATTTTATTGAGATTTTCTGTTAAGAAACTTTAAAAAAATGTAATTCATTTATAAATAAACCCTTTAACTTTCATTAAAATCTGCCAATTTTTGAAAAAATTTCCAAATCAAAAAGTTTTTTTTTTTACCGCGAAAGATGCTAAAAGGTAAAGGACAAATTTGAGCTCAAAATAAAATATCCATAAAATATCCATAAAATATCCATAAAATATGATTTTCAACCAAAATTTCGAGAATTGTAAAAAAGATTTAAAAAATAATTTTAATATCAGAAAATTCTCTTAATAATAGCATCAAGATTTTGATAAGAAAAGTTTGTAGAATTATATATATATTCCTTTTTAGGGTATCTTAGAAGATTCCCACCCCCATATCTGAACAACGGGATTAACAAGTAACTCCCTATTTTAAAATACTTAAAATTTATTCATAAACTATAATTTTTACAAAAGATGGATTTGAAGGGGAAGCATTTAGGATGAGGTTTTATTTAAAATTCGATATGGGGGACGCGATATGGGGGACGAGATATGGGGGACGAGATATGGGGGACGAGATTTCGCGATCAGATTTTCGAGCCGTC